>SKCR01027959.1:0-63014 GCA_019454045.1 Zanthoxylum bungeanum | reverse complement strand
ACTAGTTACATTATAACAGTCCCTAATTTAAGTACACACCCGAGGGTAGTTCTAAATTAGGTATCTACGGTTAAAACAGCGACTTTCGTCCCTTTCCAATCCGTAATAAATCTCATTGAACGTCAGTATTCTGTTCAAAACAGATTCTGAACATCAATATATTTATGTACCACACTAAGTATTTAAAATCCAATTTATTACTATAATGACCCTAATTTGACAAACATATTTGAAGTCAGAGCCTTTGCCCAGTCTTCAATTCCTTCATGTCTGTTATCTTCTAGAAGATTATAATGATTTGCCTTTGCTCTTTTCATATTCCAGTAGCCTTTAGCTAAGCCTGGGGTTCGAGAATCGAAGTAGGTGCGCCTTGCGCTACTTGCTTATTGCAAATTTGACTTTGTCTCCTTGAGAATAGTCATTAACTCTCCAAGAGTTATTTATTGCAATTTAGTACTTCTAAAATCTAAATAATTTTTGAGAGCCTTCAATTTCAATATCATACTTTAAAGATCTAAATCCTTGGTTCTGATTAAGAAATTAAGGACTCTTACTGCGGTTGTTGGTTATTATCTAGGTCCCAAGATCAAACAAGACATGAAAAACATTGTGTGAACACATCAACGGAGGTAGCGGAATACTCACATCGATCGGTTGAGTCGATTTGGAGACGAATCAAGGCCAACAATGCTCACTGCTTCATGCGTGAACTGCAGCAGTCCACTGCCTCCAAAAAACAGAAATTTGAGATGACAAACGGAGCTCCAAGCCTCGTCTAACGGATCCCGGCTCATGGGCGAACCTCCCTACCACCTTCGCAGACTCGTAAGTGTGCTAGCACTTGATTTCTCACCATGAAAACCCACTCTTGCTTCCCTAATATTCACGCCCAAATGGCTTCAAAAACCAGTGAGCTTTTTGTGTTTTGGCGTGAGGGAAGAGAGAAATTTGAGAGAGAAGAAGTTGTGTAATGGTTGATGCAAAAGTGTAAAATCAATTTACCTTTTATATTTTCAAAATATAAAAATTGATTTACCTTTTGCTTTAATCAAAATCAAGCAAAAGTTGGAGCCAAAAGCAAAAGATGTTTTCACCACTTGCATCCACTATTCACATCAACTTAAGTCATATCAACTTTAATAAAGTGACATGTCTTTCAATCAATCAATCACATCACTTAAAGTGACATTTGATTTGACGCTTGATGTGACGAATGATTTGACGCTTGATGTGACTTGCGTTGCCGCACTCGAATTCGAATACGAATGCGCTCGCAATCACACTCGGGCTCGGGTTCGTTAATTCCAAATTAACGATTTTTCCATCGCGTCGTAATTAAATGATTACGCCTAGCGAATTCACTATTCACGTCGCTAACGAATTAATTCTAAATTAATTCGTTCGCCCGAATTAAAATCTAATTTAATTCCGCGTCGAAATCTACTTTCATTTAATATATCAAATATATTAATTTTACCGATTAATTCCAAATTAATCGTTATCTCTCTCTAGACGATATTTATCCTAGATAAAAATATCTCCGTATTAATCCTAGATTAATTTTCTCTTCTCTTCTATATAATCCCAGATATTCAAGAGTGCGAGTTGTGCGTCATCAGTGGATTAGGGAAGCGACCCATGAGATCCCGGATAAGTTGGCAGTAAAATACGCGGTCGTGGAGTATCCGAATCACGTACGTACAAAGTACTACGTTTTACCGATTTACGAGACAAGGTCGACTCCTAGCAAAGCACCAAGTCTTCTACCCAATTCTCCGGACATATCCATTTAAGAATATTAAGATCTGTATGCAAGCGTAGTATACTATGTATTGTGCGTATCGGCCCAGTATCGGATAGTCACGTGCTAGGCTGGGGCTGGATAAGTGTCTACCCCGTCCGAAGCTATATCGGATGCCTGGTAAATAGTCTCTATAATCGGATATTCATGACCTGGTCACAATATCCCGATGGTTGCGCAACACTCAAGAGCACTAGTACCGTATCCTGCGTGACATCATCTCCAATATGACTGAAGTGATACTTCCGTCTTGACATCACACCCAATACACTACGACTCTCTGATAAACCCAGAAGTGGTGTACGCAGAACCGGTTTAAAGCCTGTACCACCAAGCCCAAAGTCTATCGATTATCGTAAGTATTAGCGATGCAAGTCTCAGGTTAAGACTATACACACCTACCTTGATTTCGGCCTCCCATAGACACATAGTCATAATACCAATGGGATTCCGAAGGGTCTGTCCAGAGCGAAGCTGTTTCCCGTACCATCGGTTGAAAACACACCCCCTATCGCACTTGCTAAGTATCATAATACTTATATATATATAAGAACTATGCCGTGTGCCCTCACAACGCGCACAAGTGCAATACTAGCCTCCGCACGACGCATGTCCATGTCCAGTCTCGATAATACTCCGGCTAGGGATATTTAATGATTAATCCTTCGGGGACTGATACTGTCTCATATCATTCTCAGTCCAGGAACTAATCATAGGGACCTCTCTTCATTTATATATCTATGGTGATCTAATCACAAATGATGAGAGTGCAATTTCCTTGTCACATAGTTAATTTGCTACAACAACACAATGATCTGTGCAAATAGTGACGCTATGGGTCATTTTGTCCAACAATCTCCCACTTGGCACATAGCCAGTCACTCAAGTGTCCTACACCCGAACTATGTACGGTTCGCTCAAATTGCTGAGGAAAGATTTCGTCAGCGGATTTGCTTGATTATCGTCTGACGCGATTTATACGATCATCACATCGCCACGATGTATGATCCGAACGAATCAGATGATATAGAAGTATATATCTGGATCGTCGATGAGACCTTTAATTCCTTAGCCTGTGCTGACGCCTAGCTCAGCTGCTAAAGAACTATATCTAATCTAATTAGATTTATTTTCGATCCAAATGGCTTCTATTGCTGCCTCAGCTGCAGCAATAATCCGCATTTGTTGTTTATTCGGCAACGGTATCTTGCTCGGAATATTTCCAGCTCACTGTCCCGTTATTCAAACTTTATAGTACCGTAGTATTTAATTGTTTGGAAACTTGCAGCAGTGATCCCAGTCACTTCAAGTTCTCCTTCTCCATAGTTTAAGAAGCATCTTTAGTTCTCTAGATACTAACAGATGTTCTTAACTTCAATCCAGTGACTATCACTTGGATTGACCTGATCGTGACTCCATATGCTCGAAGCGTATGAGACACCAATACAAGTACATTTTAAATGTACAATTTCCAGAGAGTGTTAACAACTCCAAATCTATCCCAGTAGATCTTTATTCCTTGAATAAAGGTTGTTACTCCCCAGAATTCTACGGAGAATTTCTATTGAAAGAATATCTATGAAAGTCAAGCTTTCACCAATTGTTTTATGGGAATTTCATTGTCAGTGCCCTCCCACTAACCTCTTTATATACACAAGAATTTATTTCGTTTTGAGTCAAATCATAAACCATTATGATTATTTCAAAACGACAGTTCCAAGAACCTTATGCTTGCATTAATCCAAACATGGATCGAATACCCGCAAACCTTGTTTGTCGGTATACAAAATCGTCAGAATGTTGTAAACATTCCCAAAAGGTTTCCTTTTCAGGAAAGCGATTTTGATCTATAACTGACACATTTCATAAATGAAATATGCAGTTATAACAAGCATCTTCAAAATGGATTTACCATGGCAACAGGTAAAAGGTTGAACCGTTATTAACACAATGTTGATACGATACCTTTCCGTCAAAAGCCCAGCTTTGTACGTTGGTATGTTGCCTTCCATGTATGTCTTCCTTGAAGACATTTAAGTACCAATAGGCACAAGCCTTGTGGTACAACAACTAGTATCCAAAATAGTTGTTATACATGGAATCCATTTCGGACTCATGGCACTTTGCCATAATAGGGAGTCGATACCTTGTATCACTTCCTCAAAACGTAGTCGGTGGTATACCTTCATAAGATTGACATCTTTATGAGGTTAGATCAGAAACCCATACCCTAGGTTGTTTCTGACTCTATCCGATCTACTAGTTCTTGTGTATTTGAAGATTAATGGTATAGATTCATCATAGATGAACTATTTGTGTTCCATTAAGGACTTTGTGCCTAGAACAGTATTACTCCGATTTTCATCGAGTATCACTATCCTCCCACTGACCACTGCATATTCGGTATTCCTTCAGGAAAACCGCATGGTGAGCAACAATCACATTGTTCTCATGTGAGATTTACAAGTACTATACTTAAGGTTTCCTTGAGGATAACCTATATTGGCACTTATCCAATTTGGGTCCTTAGTTTGGTATCATCCAAACGTTATGCCTGGCATACCCAATTACTAGGAATGAGAAAACCTCGTTTTTCCTGTTCATATCCTATATGATATCTGTCAAACAGATTTATATGGAACCTTATTCTAAATAAGTTTTGCACTGTTAATACATATCCTATTGAAGGAATAGTAGCTCAGAGCGACTCGTGATAAACCTTATCATGTCCAACAAAATTCGGTTTTTAGTTCGGACACACCGTCTAACTGACGTGTCTCAGAGGAGTCCTCATATGAAAGAATACCGTACTCTTTCATGTACGTATGAAACTTACTGCTTAAGTATTTCCATTACGGTCTTACCGTGGCGGATAATACTATAGCCGATCTGTTTATTTACTTCGTGTCGAAACTCTAAGTTTCGATTTGTGTCTTCACAAGAAAAACACACATAACCATAACGTGATGCAATCCGTTAAGGTCACGAAATATTCATGTTCACATCTAGTCTAGCTAGATATGGGCCCACTTACTTCACATGAATAGGGCTAACAGATCGGTGGCCCTTATACTATTACCAAGTAAATAGTATTTTAGGTACTTTACCTAATAAACTAGATTCGCAGACCTTATTTGAATAGTCAAATCAGTCCTAGTACCCACTCTTCAAAAGTGTGGATATACGAGTCGTTTAATGTGTCCTAGACAACAATGCCACAAATAAGTCTCTATTGATCAATCAATTTGAGCTATTTATTTGTCATTTTTATATGTTTGAGATTTTATTATATTCAAAATATAAATTTGTTATTACATCTAATGTTTTTATCTCAGTATCATCTTTATATAATAAACACACTTAGTGTTCTAGAATATAAGGTTTATCCGCAACGGATTAAACACTGATATAGAGATATGTCTCTAGTCAAACTAGTTACATTATAACAGTTCCTAATTTAAGTACATACCCAAAGGGTAGTTCCTAAACTTAGGTATCTACGGTCGAAACAGCGACTTTCGTCCCGTTTCCGATTCGCAGAGAAATCTCGGCTTGAAGTCAGTATCCAGCTCATAGCGGAGGATTCTGAACATCAATACATATATTTATGTACCACACTAAGTATTTAAAATCTATTTCAATACTAGTAGTGAACATAACTTTGACAAATATTTTAAAGTCAGAGCCTCGCCCTTTCTTTAATTCCTTCGTGTCTCCATATCCAAATGGTAGTCACTTTGGGATATGTCAATTATCTTTTCAATATTTCACAAACCTTGGCCAAGCCTTGGGTTTCGGAATATCGAAATGATGTGCACCTTGTGCAACTTGCCCAATTGCAAACTTTGACTTTTCTCCACTAGAATAGTCAATTAATTCTCTAAGAATTATTAATTGCAATTTAATACTTTAAAATAGATTTTGTCAAGTATATAATTAAGCACTAAAGTATCATCAATAAATCTTCCAAGATTTTTGCTCCTATTTGCTTAATTTTGGGCTTAGATATAATAAGTTATTTTATCCAATAAAGTAACCTATATTATAATCCCAATGAAAATTAAATCATTAAAACATTTAATCCAAGGATTATATATTTTAAATATTCAACTTTTCAATTCTTTCTTGATTTAATAGTCCAACTATTTAATCAATTTAATAAGGTACTATTATTATAATGATTACATATAATCCAATTATTTAATCAACTATATTTTAATATTGATTACTATAATCTAATTATAAATCAACTATTTATTCAATTTATATATTGATTATATAATCCAATTATAAAATCAACATTATATATTGAATGAGTTTGTATATAGTCCAACTATATATCTTTTTAAAACAACATAAAATATTAGTCCAACTAATACTTTTGATTAATATGACGAGTAAAATAGATGAGCGCGTTTAGCGAGTATCGAACGAATGTTGCAAATTCAATACTTGCCTCCCACTATTTTTCGTCGAGCCTCTAACCCTCTGTCGAGTACTCGGGAAACCGTGTTTCCTAGTGGGCTAGGATCCCGTTAAATATCACACAATCTGACTTTGGCCAACAAATTGTATGATAATTAACTAGGTAGATCTCGAAGATCAATTGGATCTCATCCAACTCCTAGATCCAGTAGGTGGACATCCAAGTCCCAAACATATATCTTATATATGCCTATACATCGAATGTATACCCTAACCTTTTTCCTCTGAATCAACTAGGCCTTGGCTTTGGCACAACAAACCTAGTGATCCCAGTCAAGCGCGGAACCCATTGACATGGAAGCTTCGTAATCAATGTCAATGGACAAGAAGTGGTCTTGACTTTGGCCAACAAACCACAACTTGGACACGACACCGATATGGAACAAAGCCTCGTGATTAAAACACATCTTCGACGGACAAGGGCTTGACTTTGGCCAACAACCCCTGCCAATCTCGGATCTGAGCAGATCACAAATCACTCAATGGAAGGAAAATAAACGCTTGATATTTAACGAGGGTTTTTCGCGTGCAAATTGGCTACCAATTTAATTATCTTTGTTAAGGTCTCATCATCATACACCCTAAACATGCATTCTAAATACATAATAAAGCGAGTATGAAAATAAATAATAATGATATGCGGATGGATACTTAACACATTGATCCTAGATCAAATCTCTCCCTTTCTCACTCAAGCTAGCACTTGTATTACTTCTACCCGTTACACTACACTTCTAAAGAAACCTCATTTACATGGAGAGGAATAGGTGAGAAGAGAATACAAAGAGAATGAAGGTGATAAGGCTGGACACGCAGGTCCAATTTAATAAATATAAATTTATTACAACAATTTCTAAAATTGCCCACCCATCTAATATCCATCCGATATACATTATTCATTCAACAACAACCACGTATTCACACACATAAGCATGCTATCAATCAATCTAATCAAATTAATTAATCTGATAATTAAGTGATCATCCAATGTTCAAACAACGATTTGATTTTGTTCGAGTCAAACTCGTTTTTGCGAATAAGTACTCAAAGTACGAATTCTTGAATTAAATTAAATACATCATTAAATCTAATTTAACATGTATTTAATAATATTCAATATTCAATTCCAAATTAAATATTACACTTTTTAATAAACCTTTTACGATTTAAATTCCAAATTTAATCGTAACGCGTCTCAAAGACCGATTAACGTCCAACGTCAATTCAATTAAAGTCCAATGGGCTTTTAATTGATTTCTTAAGGCGTGGACTTTTGGTCAACTCGGGTCAAACCGATAACCAAAGTCCAATCCGAGATTTACCCCATAAGCCCATAAATCAATCTTGGCCCATTAGGCCCAATTGAACTTTAAAGGTTCATTAGTCGCATTTGGGCTTTATGGTTAAGGTTTTGGGCCCAATTGGATCCAATCCATTTGGCCTAAACCCAACTTGATAAGTCAAGCCCAATAGGCCCAAATACAACTTTAAAGTCCAATTTCCAAAATTAGGCCCAATTATTAAATATACAAAACCAATTCCATATTCAATTAAACTAAAGTGTATAATGATTAATCACCTAAATCAACATTTCAAAACATCAAATTAGTCCAATTAATCATGCTCATTATCATTATCATATGTCCAACACACAAAATGAAAAATCAAACCCATATTACATGCTTCTAAGTCTCGGCCAAGGAGGGATTTTGTGTCCGATTTGGTTTCAATCCAATCGAACCCACAATCGACATTAAATCAACATCCTAAATGATTTCCAATACATCCAATGTTCAAAAATCAAAATACCAAGACATTCAAGGGCATATTGAATTCGGCCATGTGAAGTAAATTGGGGATTAATGTTCAATTCAAAATCCAATCCAATTAGTTCAAATTAACATCATCCTAATGATTCTAACTCATCTAATAAATCAAAATCAAAAATTCCAAGAACTCCAAATACAATACATTCGACCAACTCATGAAATTTGGGGAAAATAATTCCAAATCAATTTTCAACAAATTGGTCCAACCAAAATGAAATTAAACATGTTATAAGCATACTTAAACAATCAATTTATTCAAATCATGCTCAACAAACATTTACCCAAATTTTAAGCCCTACATTTTCATGCTTGAACCAATAGCTCTTGATGCCATTGTTGGTTTTATCTAGGTCCCAAGATCAAACAAGACATGAAAACATTGTGTGAAACATCAACGGAGGTAGCGGAATACTCACATCGATCGTTTGAGTCGATTTGGAGACGAATCAAGGCCAAAATAACTCACTGCTTCACGCGTGAACTGCAGCAGTCCACTGCCTCCAAAAACAGAATTTTGAGATGACAAACGGAGCTCCAAGCCTCGTCTAACGGATCCCGGCTCATGGGCGAACTCCCTACCACCTTCGCAAGACTCGTAAGTGTGCTAGCACTTGATTTCTCACATGAAAACCCACTCTTGCTTCCCTAATATTCACCGCCAAATGGCTTCAAAAACCAGTGAGCTTTTTGTGTTTTGGCGTGAGGGAAGAGAGAAATTTGAGAGAGAGAAGTTGTGTATGTAATGGTTAGAATGCAAAGTGTAAAATCAATTTACCTTTTATATTTTTCAAAATATAAAATGATTTACTTTTGCTTTAATTCAAAATCAAGCAAAATGTTGGAGCCAAAAGCAAAAGATGCTTTCCAACCACTTGCATCCACTATTCACATCAACTTTAAGTCATATCAACTTTAATAAAGTGACATGTCTTTCAATCAATCAATCACATCAATCAATCACATCACTTAAAGTGACATTTTATTTGACGCTTGATGTGACGAATGATTTGACGCTTGATGTGACTTGCGTCGCCGCACTCGAATTCGAAATACAAATGCGCTCGCAATCACACTCGGGCTCGGGTTCGTTAATTCCAAATTAACGATTTTCTTGTCGCGTCGTAATTAAATGATTACGCCTAGTGAATTCACTATTCACGTCGCTAACGAATTAATTCTAAATTAATTCGTTCGCCCGAATTAAAATCTAATTTTAATTCCGCGTCGAAATCTAATTTCATTTAATATATCGAATATATTAATTTACCGATTAATTCCAAATTAATCGTTATCTCTCTCTAGACGATATTTTATCCTAGATAAAATATCTCCGTAATTAATCCTAGATTATTTTCTCTCTCTCTTCTATATAATCCCAGATTATTCAAGAGTGCGAGTTGTGCGTCATCGGTGGATTATCGGGAAGCGACCCATGAGATCCCCGGATAAGTTGGCAGTAATGAGGTCGTCGGAGTATCCGAATCACGTACGTACCAAGTACTATGTTTTACCGATTTACGAGACAAGGTCGACTCCTAGCAAAGCACCAAGTCTACCAAATTCTCCGGACATATCCATTAAGAATATTAAAGATCTGTATCAAGCGTAGTATACTATTGTATTGTGCGTATCGGCCCAGTATCGGATAGTCACGTGCTAGGGCTGGGGCTGGATAAGTGTCTACCCCGTCTGAAGCACATATCGGATGCCTGGTAACATAGTCTCTATAATCGGATATTCATGACCTGGTCACAATATCCCGATTGGTTGCGCAACACTCAAGAGCACTAGTACCATATCCTGCGTGACATCATCTCCAATATGACTGAAGTGATACTTCCGTCTTGACATCACACCCAATACACTACGACTCTCTGATAAACCCAGAAGTGGCGTACGCAGAACCGGTTAAAGCCTGTACCACCAAGACCAAAGTCTATCGATTATCGTAAGTATTAGCGATGCAAGTCTCAGGTTAAGACTATACACACCTACCTTGATTTCGGCCTCCCATAGACACATAGTCATAATACCAATGGGATTCCGAAGGGTCTATCCAGAGCGAAGCTGTTTCCCGTACCATCGGTGAAACACAACCTCCTATCGCACTTGCATAAGTATCCAATACTTATATATATGAGAACTATGCCGTTGTGCCCTCACAACGTGCACAAGTGCAATACTAGCCTATTCCGCATTATCGATGTCCAATCTCGATAATACTCGGCTAGGGATATTTAATGATTAATCCTTCGGGGACTGATACTGTCTCATATCATTCTCAGTCCAGGAACTAATCATAGGGACCTCTCTTCATTTATATATCTATGGTGATCTAATCACAAATGACGAGAGTGCAATTTCCTTGTCACATAGTTAATTTGCTACAACAACACAATGATCTGTGCAAATAGTGACGCTATGGGTCATTTTGTCCAACAGCGGTAAGTATAATGGATTAAACACTAAAGTTATCATTACATAAATCTTCCAAAGATTATGCTCTACTATTTGCTTAACTCCGGGCTTAGGCATAATATGTTATTTTATCAAATAAAGTAACTTATTATTTTTCCAGGACCATCCTGAAACTTTATTCCCAATTTGAAAATTAAGCTATTTAAATACATTTTCCCTAAATGTCAATATTTCAATTATATCTTGATTTTAATAATCCAACTATTTAATCAACGATTTAGGTACTATTTATTATAATGATTACAATAGTCCAACTATTTAATCAACTATAATTTAATAGATTAAAATCAATTATATTGATTACTATAATCCAATTATAAAATCAACTATAAATGAATTGGTTGAATATAGTCCAACTATTAATTAAAACAACGTTTAAATATTAGTCTAACTAACATTTAATTTATATTGACAAATGATATTTGTTTGAGCGCGTATGGCAAGTAATTAAACGAATATTGCAAATTCAATTCTTGCCTCCCACTATTTTTCGGCGAGCCTCTAACCCTCTGTCGAGTACTCGGGAAACTGTGTTTCCTAGTGGGCTATGATCCCGTTAAATATAACACAATATTGACTTTGGCTAACAAATTGTATGATAATTAACTAGGTAGATCTCTATATCAATTGGATCAAATCCAATTCCTAGATCCAGTAGGGAGACATCCAAGTCCGAAACATATATCTATATGCCAATACATCCAATATATTATCTAACCTTTTTCCTCGAATCAACTAAGCCTTGGCTTTGGCACAACAAACTAGTGATCCTAGTTAAGCGCGACCCATTGACCATGGAAAGCTTCGTAATCAATGTCGATGGACAAGAAGTGGTCTTGACTTTGGCCAACAAACCATAACTTGGACAAGACACTGATATGAAACAAAGCCTTCGTGATCAAACACATCCTAGATGGACAAAGGCCTTGACTTTGGCCAACAAGCCAATGCTAGTCTCGGATCTTGAGTGAGAATCACTCAATGGAATGAAAAATGCTTAATATTGTTTGAGGGTTTTTCGCGTGCAAATTGGCAACCAATTTATTATCTTTGTTAAGGTCTCATCATCATACACCCTTAAACATGCATTCTAAACACATAATAAAGTGCGTATAATAAATAATAATGATATGCGGATGGATACTTTACAATTGATCATAGATCAAATCTCTCACTTTCTTTCTCCCGCTATCACATGTATTTACTTCTACCAGTTACACTACACTTCTAAAGAAACCTCATTTACATTGAGGGGAATAGGTGAGAAGAGAATACAAATAGTATGGAGGTGATAAGGATGGACACGCATGTCTAATTTAATAAATCAAATTTATTACAACAATTTCTAAAATTGTCACACCCATCTAATATCCATCTGATATACATTATTCATGCATCACAATCATGTATTCACACAAGCATGTTATCAATCAATCTAATCCAATTAATTAATCTGATAATTAATGACCATCCAATGTTCAAACAACAATTTGATTTTGCTCGAGTCAAACTCGTTTTGCGAATAAGTACTCAAAGTACAAATTCTCGAATTAAATTAAACTACATAATTAAATCCAATTCAATTTGTATTTAATACTAATTCGCCATTTAATTCCAAATTAAATAACGCACTTTATTAATGAACCTTTTACGATTCAAATTCCAAATTTAATCGTTACGGGTCTCAAAGCCCAATTAACGTCCAACATCAATTTAATTAAAGTCCAATGGGCTTTTAATTAATTTCTTGAGGCATGGACTTTTGGTCAACTCGGATCAAACCGATAACCAAAGTCCAATCCGGGAGTTATCCCATAAGCCTAGAAATCAATTTAGGCCCATTAGGCCCAATTAAACTTTAAAGGTTCATTAAGTCGCATTTGGGCTTTATGGAAGCAGTTTTGGGCCCAATTGGATCCAATCCATTTGGCCTAAACCAAAATTTGTACAACAAAGCCCAATAAGCCCATTTACAACATTAAAGCCCAAATCCAATTTTAAGGCCCAATTAATTAAATACAAAAAATCCAATTTCACATTTAATTAACCTAAAGTGTATATCATGATTAATCACCCAAATTAACATTTCTAAAACATCAATTTATACAATTAATCATGCTCATTTTCATCATCACATGTCCAACACATTTTGATTAAAATCAAACCCAATTACATGCTTTAAAGTCTCGACCAAAGGGGATTTTGTGTCCAAATTTAAATCCAATCCAATTGAATCCAATTTAACATTAAATCAACATCCCCAAATGATTTCCAACACATCCAATGATCAAAAAATCAAAAATCCAAGACTTATTAGGGTTCATGAGTTTTGGCCAACACATCAAAAATTGGGGAAAAATGTTCCAAACACCTTTTCATCAAATTGATCCAATCAATCCTTAATTAAACATCAATTAAGCATATTAAATCATCCAATTTCATTATTCATGCTCAAAATCAATTTTGCCCAATTTTTAACCCTAATTCGTGTTTCATGCTCAAGTGGCTCAAGATACCATTTTTTGGTTTCTATTAAGGTCCCAAGGATGAAATCAAGCATAAAACACAAGTGAATACACAACAAAGTATGGAGGAATCATACTCACATCGAACGGATTGGATGCTACGAAGAAAATTCTCTTTGAACCTCCTTGGAAGCTCTCGATTTTCCCCACTGGTTTGGGCTCCATTTTCGGCTTTGTCCTCCAAGAGATCTTCAAGCTCCAAGCTTACAAAGTGGATTCCAAGCTCACGAATGACTTCCCTATCACCTTAGGATAACTCTATGTGTGCTAGCACTTTGATTTTTGCAACAAAAATCATTTGCTTCTCCTCCATTTCCTCGGCAGTGAACCAGAAAAGAGAAAGAAACAGCAGCCCTTTGGGCGTTTTTGGAGAGAAGAAAGAGAATTGGGAGAGTGGTTTTTGGCTCCCAAAAACCGTATGCCAAGAGAGGGAAAATGAAAAAGTGTAATAGGTTTTATAATTTCCAAAATTAATTAACCATTTACCATTTTTCAATTTGCAAAAAAGTCAAAGGTACAAGCCTTTTAACTTTCCAACCACTTCCATCACTCACATCACTCAATCAAGTGACAACTTGTCACATCACTCAAAGTGACATTTGATTTGACGCTTGATGTGACTAATGATTTGATATTGATTTGACTTGCATGCCGCACTCGAATTCAAAATGCGAATGCGCTCGCAAATAATCACGGGCTCGGGTTCACTAATTCCAAATTAACGAATTTTCCGTTGCGACGTAATTAAATGATTATGCCTAGCGAAATCACTATTCACATCACTAACAAATTAATTCTAAATAATTTGTTCGCCCGAATTAAAATCTAATTTTAATTCCGCGTCGAAATCTAATTTCGTTTAATATATCGAATATATTAATTTATCGATTATTCTAAATTAATCGTTATCTCTCTTTAAATGATATTTTATCCCAGATAAAATATCTCCGCAATTAATCCCATATTAATTTCTCTCTCATCTAATTAATCCCAGATTAATAAAGTGCGAGTCATACGTCATCGGTGAACCTTCGGGAAGCGACCCATGAGATCCCCAGATATGTTGGTAGTAAATTTGGTCGTCAGACTATCCGAACACATAAGCACCTCGTACTATATTTATACCGATTTACAAGACAATGTTGGCTTCTAGCAAAGCGTCATGCCTACCCAATTCTCCAGAAACATGCTTACAAGAATAAACGATCTATATCAGGCGTAGTATACATGGTATTGTGTATGTCGATCCAGTATCAGATGATCACGTGCTAGGCCTGGGGCTGGAATTGTGTCTGCCCCGTACGAAGCACATGCCGGATGTCTGGTAACTAGTCTCTATAATCGGATATACATGACCTTGTCATAATATCCTGATAGCTGCAGCATTTAAGAGAACCAGTCTCGTATCCTACGTGATCATCATCTCCACTATGACTGGAGTGATACTTCCATCTTGACATCACACCCAACACACTACGATTCTCAATATACCCAGCATTGGCGTACACAAAACCTGTTAAAGCCATGGACGACCGCAACCAAAGTATATTGATTGTCGCAAGTATTAGCGGTGCAAGTCTCAGGTTAAGATCAAATACACCTACTCTGATTTCGGACTTCCATAGACACATAGTCATACTACCAATGGAATTCCGAGGGGGTCTATCCAGAGCGAAGCTGTTTCCCGTACCATCGGTAAAACACAACCTCCTATTACACTTGCATGAGTATCCTATACCCAAATATATGAGAACTATGTCGTTGTGCCCTCACAACGCGCACAAGTGTAATACTAGTCTTTTACGTATTTATCGATGTCTGATCTCGATAATACTCTGACTAGGGATATTTAATGATTTATCCTTCATGGACTGATACTGTCTCATATCATTCTCCGTCCAGGAACAAATCATAGGGACCTCCTATCATTTATATATCTAGGTTATCTAATCACAAATGATAATAGTGCAATCTCCTTTGTCACATAGTTAATTTGTACAACAACACCATGATCTGTACAAATTGTGACGCTATGGGTCATAATTGTCCAACATTAAGAATATCCTTAAGTATCTTAGACGAACTAATGATGCTTTCTAAATCTATGGAGATGGAGAACTGAGGTAACTGGGTATACCTATGCAAGATTTCAAACCGATAAAGACGATTGTAAGTCACAATCCGGGTACATTTTTTGTTTGAATAACGGAGCAGTAAGCTGGAAATCTTCCAAGTAAGAGACTGTTACCGATTCAATAATAGAAGCGGAGTACATTGCTGCTGCTGAAGCAGCAAAAGAGGTAGTTTAGATCCGTAAATTCCTAATTGGATTAGGAGTAGTTCCGTTAGCAGCTGAGCATATTCCATTGTATTGTGACAATAACGAGGCTATAGCGCAGGCTAAGGAACCAAGGTCTCATCAACGATCCAAGCATGTTCTTTGAAGTTTCCATCTGATTCGTGAGATCATACATCGTGGCGATGTGAAGATCGAGAAGGTCGCATCAGAGGACAACATTGCAGATCCGCTGAAGAAAGCTATTCCTCAGCAAAAGTTTGAGCGACATGTACATAGTTCAGGTGTTAGATGCTTGAGTGACTGGCTATAGGCCAAGTGGGAGATGGTATCAGGCATTCCCAAGAGGTATATTATAATAATTTCCTAATTTAAGTACATGCCCTAAAGAGCAGTTCCAAAACTTAGGTTTCCACAGCTAAAATAGCGACTCTCGTCCCGTTTCTGAATCGCAGGTAGATCTTATCTGAAGCCAGTCTCTTGCTAATCAGCAGATCCCGCACATCAGTATATATGTATATACCACATCCAGTATCAAAAATCCAATTTTAAAACTAGTAGTGGACATGTTTATAACAAATATACCTGAAGTTGGAGCCTTGCCCATCTTCACGTCCTTAATGTCTACCTTATCCATACGGAAGTCACAGTTCCAGTGACCCCATTTGCCAAAGTTTAGGCAGACGTGTTGGGATATGTCATTTGTCTTCCCAGAAGACTGTGACGATTTTGCCTTTGCCATTTTCTTCACACCCTTAGAAGCCTTCGGCCAAGCCTTGGCTTCTGGGATGTCGAAGTAAGATGCGCCTTACGCTTTTTGCCCTTTTCGAAGCTCTGGCTCTGCCTCCTTGAGCATAGCCATTAACTCTCCAAGAGTTTTCTCTTGGTTCATGATGAACCGACCCCAGCATTTGGGCAGAGACTGTAAGATCAAATCTATGGAAGTCACGGCCTCGTAGGTAATGCCCAGCTAACCTAGTTGTTTGATGTCAGTAATCATCTGCGACACCTAGTGCTCGACAAATGTACCCTCTGACATACGCGAGCGAAAGAGCTTCTTTTGTAATTCGTACTTCCAAGATCTAAGGTTAGATCTATGAAGATCCTTTAATTTCAACATCATGGTATAAGGATCTAATCCTTAGTTCTGAAAATGAAATTAAAGAGTCATTATGGCAAGCATAACGGATTGAGCACTATAGTTATCATCACGTTCAGTTTTCCTAAGCTCATGCTCAACTCCGGGCTCAGGGCCCGAGAGGATTCTCTATCCAATAGAGTAACTTCTCAGAAGATCCCAAGACTATCCTGAGATTCATTTCCTAATCTGGAAAATTTACGTCGTTAAAGACATTTTCACCCAAGATTATGTCATTTGACGCTAATCTTTCCAGCCATCTCGATTGCAATAGTCCAACTATCCAATCAACGATTTTGGGTACACTCAAAATGTAATGGTTACTATATTCCAACTATATGACCAACTACAAGTGGAGTAATGTCTTGTACAGTCTAACTGTACAAAGAAAGCAATATTAAATATTAGTCCAACTAATATATTTATATCAACGATAAATAAAATAAAAGAGCGCGTATTGGCAAGTATTTAAACGAAATTGAAAATTTAATACTTGCCTCCCACTATTTTTCGGCAAGCCTCTAACCCCCTGTGGAGTACTCGGGAAACCTAGTTTCCTAGTGGGCTAAGGTCCCGTTAAATAACACACAACCTTAACTTTGGCCAACAAGCTGTATGAAACTTAACTAGGTAGATCTCTAAGATCAATTGGATCACATCCAATTCCTAGATCCGGTAGGTGGACCTCCAAGTCCGAAACATATATCCAATATATGCAAATATATCCAATATATTTCCTAACATTTTCCTCTGAATCAACTAAGCATTGGCTTTGGCTCAATAAACTTAATGATTCCAGTTAAGCGGGACCCACTGATAGTGGGAAAGCTTCGTAATCCACGTCGATGAACTAGAAATGACCTTGACTTTGGCCAACAAGTCACAACCGCCCAAGACATGCGATATAGAACAAAGCTTTCGTGGTTCAAACACATCCGCGATGGACATTGATCTTGACTTTGGTCAATAAACCAATGCCAATCTTGGATCTTGAGAGAGAACCACTCAATGGAAGGAAAAACGCTTAATATTTGATGAGGGTTTTTCGCGTAATTGGCAACCAATTTATTTTTCTTTGATTAGGTCTCATCATACACTCTTAAGCATGCATTCTAAAAGCATAATAAGGCGTGAAATAAATTAATAATGATATGCGGATGGATATATAACAATTTGTTCCTAGAACAAATCTCTCACTTTCCTCTCTCCGCTAGCACTATTCATACTTCTACCTAATTACATAATACATCAAAGAAACCTCATTTGTATAGAGGGGAATTGGTGAGAAGAGAAATACAAATAGAATAGAGATAATAGGCTGGACACGCAGGTCCAATTTAATAAATTCTAAATTTATGACAACAATTTCCAAAATTGCCTTCATCCTTCTAATGTCCATCTGATATACATTATTCATACAATACATCGAAGTATTCACACATAGCATGTTATTCAATCAATCTAATCCAATTAATTAATCTTTGAATTAATGATCATCAAATGTTCAAACAACAATTTGATTTGCGCGAGTCCAACTCGTTTAAGAATAAATACTCAAAGTACGTATTCTTGAATTATATCGAACTACAATTTTAAATCCAATTTAATTTGTATTTAATACTAATTCAAATTTAATTCCAAATTAAATAATTACATTTATTTTCGTGCCTTTTAGACTTAGATTCTAAATCCAATCTTAATGGGTCTTAAAGGCCTAATTAGTATCCAATACTATTTTAATTAAAGTCCAATGGGCTTTTAATTAATTCTTAAGGCATGGGCTTTGGCCATTATGGATCCAATCCAAGATGCCAAGGCCTAATTTAGGAATCACCATTTGCCATAAAATCAATTTAGGCCCAATTAAATTGTTAAAGGCCCAAGTATTATATTTGGACTTTATGGAATGGTTTCAGGCCCAATTTGGATCCAATCCAATTGTCCTAAACCAAGCTTGGCCCAACCAAGCCCATTAAGCCCAAATACAACAATATTAGCCTAATCCAATTTAAATACTAATTTTATTATTAACATAATATTCTAAATATCATATTAATTAATTAAAGTGTAATTGCCATAATTAATTAGTTAAATCAATATTTCCAAAACATCAATTATACTAATTAATCATGCATTAATATATTCAATTCATGTCCAACACAATTGAAGCAAAATCAATCTATACATGCTTATCATGCTTACGGTTTTTGACAAGAAATTATCACACAATTTGATTTTAATCCAATTAAATCAACATCTATCATACATTTCTGTTTGGGTTTCTATGGTCCCGGGGATCGATTAAAGCAATGAAACACAAGTGCGAATACAACAAGGAAGTTGCGGAATACTTACATTGAGCGGTTGAGCGATGCGACGAACATAAAAACTTCAAGCTCCCTTCCATGGCGCTGTAGGGAATGTGCAGATTTTGTCTCCTCCAAATTCGATCATCACCTTCATCAAGCTCCAAGCTTTGGTTGATGATGCCATGCTCACGGGTGCGGTTCCCTATGACCTTCGCAAGACTCTAAAGTGTGCTAGCACTCTTGATTTTGCAACAAAATCAACACTATGCTTCTTCCATGCTCACGGTTTTTGAAGAACCAAAGAAGAGAAGAAATGGCCTCTAAGGCCGAGAATGAGAGAGAGGGAGAGAGAGAGAGAATGGTGTTGGTTGTTACCAAAAAATTGGTAAATGATTTTCTAAAAATCAAATACAAAATTTTCTTTCCAAAAGTCAAACCATTAATGCTTTCAACCACCAACACCAATCAATCAAGTGACAAATTGTCACATCACTCACAGTGACAAGTGATTTGACGCTGGATCTGACTAAGGATTTGACGTTTGATGTGACTTGTGGGCCGCACTCGAATTCGAAATGCGAATGCGCCCGCAAACACTCCCGGGCTCGGGTTCGCTAATTCCAAATTAACGAATTTTCCGTTGCGACGTAATTAAATAATTATGCCTAGCAAAATCACTATTCACGTCGCTAACGAATTAATTCTAAATTAACTCGTTCGCCCGAATTAAAATCTAACTTTAATTCCGTGTCGAAATCCAATTTCGTATAATATATCGAATATATTATTTTATCGATTAATTCCAAATTAATCGTCTTCTCTTTTTTAAATTAATATTTTATCCCAGATAAAATATCTGTGTAATTAATCCCAGACTAATTTTCTCTCTCATCTAATTAATCCCAGATTAATAAAGTGCGAGTCATATGTCATCGGTAAATCTTCGGGAAGCGACCCATGAGATCCCCTGGATATGTTGGCAGTAAATCCGGTCGTCGGACTATCCGAACACGTACGTACCTAGTACTACATTTTTACCGATTTACAAGACAAGGTTGGCTTCTAGCAAAGCGCCATGCCTACCCAATTCTCCAGAAATATCCTTATAGGAATATATGATCTATATCAGGCGTAGTATACGTAGTATTGCGTATTACGATCCAGTATCAGATATCACATGCTAGGCCTGGGGCTGGAATTGTGTCTGCCCCGTACGAAGCACATATCGGATCTCTGGTAACTAGTCTCTATAATCGGATAAACATGACCTAGTCATTTTATCCCGATGACTGCAGTACTTAAGAGAACCAGTTCCGTATCCTACGTGACCATCATCTCCACTATGACTGGAGTGATACTTCCGTCTTGACATAACACCCAACACACTACGATTCAAAATATACCTAGCAGAGGCGTACAAAGAACCTGTTAAAGCCCTGGACGACCAAAACCAAGTATATTGATTGTCGCAAGTATTAGCGGTGCAAGTCTCAGGTTAAGACCAAATACACCTATCCTGATTCGGACTTCCATAGACACATAGTCATACTACCAATGGAATTCCGAGGGGTCTATCCAGAGCGAAGCTGTTTCCGTACCATCGGTAAACACAACCTCCTATTACACTTGCATGAGTATCTTATACCCAAATATATGAGAACTATGCTGTTATGACCTCACAACATGCACAAGTGTAATACTAGTCTTTTTCGCATTATCGATGTCCAATCTCGATAATACTCTCACTAGGGATATTTAATGATTAAACCTTCCTGGATTGATACTATATCATATCATCTCAATCCAGGAACTAATCATAAGGACCTTCTATCATTTATATATCTATGTGATCTAATCACAGATGATAAAAGAGCAATTTCCTTTGTCACATAGTTAATTTTTACAACATCATCATGATCTGTATAAATAGTGACGCTATGGGTCATAACTGTCTAACAATCTCCCATTTGGCCTATAGTCAGTCACTCGAGTGTCCTACACCCAAACTATGTATGGTTCTCTCAAACTTCTGCTGAGTAAAGACTTTCATAAGCAAATTTACATGATTATCATCTGATGTGATTTATACGATCATCACATCGCCACGATGTATGATCCGAACGAATCAGATGAATAGTCGAAGTATATATCTGGATCGTTGATGAGACCATTAATTTTTTAGCCTGCACTAAAGCCTAGCTCAGCTGTTAACAGAACTATATATAATCTAAATAGATTTGTTATCGACCCAAATGGCTTCTATTGCTGCCTCAGCTGCAGTAATATTCCACTTTTGTTGTTTATTCGGTAACAGTATCTTGCTTGGAAGATTTCTAGCTCACTGTTCCGTTATTCAAAATGTATGGTACCGTTGTTACGACTTGTAGTCGTTATTATCGGTTAGGAAACTTGCAGCAGTGAACCCAGTCACTTCAAGTTCTCATTCTCCATAGTTTAAGATAGCATCCTCATTTTCTAAGATACTAAAGGATATTCTTAACATCAATCCAGTGATTATCACTTGGATTGGCCTAATTGTGAATCCATATGCTCAAAGCGTATGAGATACCAGGTCGCATACATTTATTTCAATATACGATTTCTCGGAGAGTATTAACAACTTTAAATCTATCCCAGTAGATCTTTATTCCTAGAATAAAGTTATTTCTCCCAAGAATTCTACGGAGAATTTTCATGAAAGCCAAGCTTTCGCCGATAGTATTTATGGGAATATCATTTCCAAGAAATGACATGTTATCATTTTATTTAGGACTAACTTTCAGTGCGCTCCCACAAACCCTCTTATATACACAAGAATCATTTTCGTTTTGAATTAAATCATACACCATTATGATTACATCAAAACGATAGTTCCAAGAACTCAATACTTGCTTCAATCCATACATGGATCGAATAACCCGCAAACCTTGTTTGCTAGTTATGGTACGACAAAACCGTCAGGATGTTGTAAACATCCTCCAAAAGGTTTTCCGTTTAAGGAAAGCGATTTTCCCGTTCAGCTGTCATATTTCATAAATGAAACATACAGCATCAGCAAGCATTATCCAAATGGATTTACCGTGGCAACAGGTAAAAGGTTTTGTCGTAATCGACACAATGTTGATAACGATACCTTTTCGCTACAAGCCTAGCTTAGTACGTTGGTATGTTTCCATCCATGTACGTCTTCCTTGAAGACTTATATAGTACCAATAGGCACAATGCCTTGCGGTACATCAACTAGTATCCAAACATAGTTGGTATACATGGAATCCAATTTGGACATCATGGCACTTTGCCATAATATGGAGTCGATACCTTGTATCACTTCCTCATACGTAATCAGTTGGTATTCCTCAATAAGATTAACATCTTTATGAGGTGAGATTAGAAACTCATACCCTAGGTTGTTTTCTGACTCTCTCCGACTTACGTTGTTCTTGTGTATTCGAAGATTAATGGTATAGTTTCATCATTGATGAACTATTTGTGTTCCATTAAGGAATTGGTGCTTAGAATAGTATTACTCTGATTTTCATCGAGTTTTACTTTCCTCCCACTTACCACTGCATATAGGTATTCCTCTTAGGAAAACCGCATGGTGAGCAAAAATTACATTGTCCTGTTGTGAGTTGTATAAGTACTATACTTTGGTTTCCCTAGGATAACCTACAATTAGGCACTTATCCAATTTGGGTTTTAGTTTGGTATCATCCAAACATATGCCTAGCATTCCCAAATCTAGGATAAACTATATTCGTATACTTTATTTGAATAGAATCAAATTTTTCCTAGTACCCACTCTTCAAAAGTGTGGATATACGATTCTTGTTTAATTGTGTCCCAAACAACAATGCCACTTATAAGTCTCAACTGATTAATTCAGTTTGAGCTATTTGTTTGTCATGTTATATGTTTAAGATTTATTTATATTCAAAATATAAATACTGTTATTCACATCTAATGTGTTTATCTCAATATCATCTTTATAAAATAAAACATCTTAGTGTTCTTGAATATAAAGGTACATCCACAACAGATTAAACACTGATACATAGATAATGTTTCTAGTCAGACTAGTTACATTATAACAGTTTCCTAATTTAAGTACGCACCCGAAAGGTAGTTCCTAAACTTAGGTATCTACGGTTAAAACAGCGACTTTTGTCCCGTTTTTCAATTCGCAGATAAATCTCAACTGAAGTCAGTATCGAGCTCATAGCAGATTCTGCACATCAGTACATATTTATGTACCACATCTTGTATCTAAAATCCAATTTTAATACTAGCAGTGAACATTTTATGACAAACATATTTGAAGTTGGAGCGTTGCCCTGTCTTCTGTTCCTTCATGTCTGCTATGTCTATACGGCAGTCACGCTTCCGTGTCCTCGTTTGCTACAATTTAGGCAGACATTTTGGGATATGTCATTGTCTTCCTAGAAGATTATAATGATTTTGCCTTTGCCCTTTTCCACACTCAAGAAGCCTTCGGCCTAGCCTTGGCCTTCTGGGATGTTGAAGTAAGGTGCGCCTTGCACTACTTGCCTATTGCAAACTTTGGTTTTGTCTCCTTGAGAATAGCCATTAACTCTCCAAGAGTTTATTATTGCAATTTAGTACTTCTAAGATCTATGAAGATCCTTCAATTTCATTATCATACTTTAAAGATCTAATTCTTAGTTCTGATTAAGAAATTAAGGAGTCTATTTGGCAAGTTTAATGGATTAAGCACTAAAGTTATCATCACATAAATCTTCCAAAGATCATGCTCTACTATTTGCCTAACTCCGGGCTTACGCCCAAGATGTTATTTTATCAAATAAAATAACTTCTTAGTTTCCAGGACTATCCTGAAACTTTATTCCCAATTTGAAAATTAAAGTCGTTTAAATACATTTTCACTCAGGATTATGTTTTAAACAACAATCTTTCAATTTATCTTGATTCTAATAATCCAACTATTTAATCAACGATTTTAGGTACTATTAATTATAATGATTACTATTGTCCAACTATATAATCAACTATAATTTAATTATTTAAATTCAATTATATTGATTACTATAATCCAATTATAAAATCAACTATAATTAATTAAATCAAATATATTGATTACTATAATCCAATTATATAATCAACTATAAATGAAATAGTTTGAATACAGTCCAACTGTTTTATTAAAACAAATATTTAATATTAGTCCAACTAATATATTAATTTGACGAATGATTTGATTGAGCGCGTATGGCAAGTAACTAAACGAATATTGCAAATTTAATACTTGCCTCCCACTATTTTTCGGTGAGCCTCTAACCCTCTGTTGAGTACTCGGGAAACTTTGTTTCCTATTGGGCTATGATCCCATTAAATAGCACACAATCTTGACTTTGGCCAACAAATTGTATGATAATTAACTAGGTAGATCTCTAAGATCAATTGGATCCCATCCAATTCCTAGAACCAGTAGGAGGGACATCCAAGTCCGAAACATATATCTTATATATGCCAATATATCCAATATATTGCCTAACCGTTTTCCTCTGAATCAACTAAGCCTTGGCTTTGGCACAACAAACTTAGTGATCCCAGTTAAGCGTGACCCATTGACCTTGGAAAGCTTCGTAATCATTGTCGATGGACAAGAAGTGATCTTGACTTTGGCCAACAAATCACAAATTGGACAAGACACCGATATGGAACAAAGCTCTCATGATTCAAACACATCCTCGACGGATAAAGGCCTTGACTTTGGCCAACAAACTTGTCAGTCTTGGATCTTGAGTAAGAATCACTCAATGGAAGGAAAAACGCTTAATATTTTGTGAGTGTTTTTCTCGCGTGCAAATTGACAACCAATTTATTATCTTTGTTAAGGTCTCATCACATCATACACCCTTAAACATGCATTCTAAACACATAATAAGGCGCGTAAATAAATATAATAATGATATGCGGATGGATACTTAACACATTGTTCCTAAAACAAATCTCTCTATTTCCTCTCTCCCACTAGCACAAGTATTACTTCTACCCGTTACATAACACTTCTAAAGAAACCTCATTTACATTTAGGGGAATAGGTGAGAAGAGAAATACACAGAGTAATGAGGTAATAGGCTGGACACGCAGGTCCAATTTAATAAATTCTAAATTTATTACAACAATTTCCAAAATTGCCCCACCCATCTAATATCCATCCGATATACATTATTCATGCATCGCAACCATGTTTCACACAAGCATGTTATCAATCAATCTAATCCAATTATTAATCTGATAATTAATGATCATCCAATGTTCAAACAACGATTTTATTTTGCGCGAGTCCGACTCGTTTTGCGAATAAGTACTCAAAGTATGAATTCTTGAATTATATTAAACTACATAATTAAATCCAATTCAATTTGTATTTAATATTAATTCACTATTTAATTCCAAATTAAATAATACACTTTATTAACGAACCTTTACGACTTAGATTCTAAATCTAACCGTTACGGGTCTTAAAGCCCGATTAACATCCAATGTTAATTTAATTAAAGTCCAATGGGCTTTTAATTAATTTCATAAGGCGTGGACTTTTGGTCAACATGGGTCAAACCGAAATACCAAAGCCCATTTAAGGAATCACCCTTATATGCCAAGAAACCAATTTAGGTCCATTAGGCCCAATTAAAATATTAAAAGTCCATTAGTCATAATTGGACTTTATGGATATGGTTTTGGGCTCAATTGGATCCAATCAATTTGCCTTAACCAATCTTGGTACAACCAATCCCATTTAGCCCAATTACAACTTTTCAAGCCCAATTTCCAAAATAGGCCCAATAATTATATTACTAAATTCCAAATTTTATAATCTAATTAACCAAAGTGTAGTCCATAATTAATTACCAAAAACAATATTTCCAAAACATCAATTAGCCTAATTAATTATGCTCATTTACATCAAAACATATCCAACACATTTTAATCAAAAATCAAACTCATTTTACATGCTTATAGTCTCGGCAATTAGGGTTAATTATGTCCAATTGTAAATCCAATCCAATTGAATTTTAAATCAACATTACCAATTATTTTCCAACTCATCCAATGATCAAAAACACAAAATACCAAGACATTAGGGTTCATGTAAGATTCGGCCAAGCAAACCAATTTTGGGGAAAAATGATCCAATCAACTTTTCATGAAATTGATCCAATACAACTTCAATTAAACATCATTTAAGCATACTCAATCAAGTAATTTTATCAAATCATCTTTAAATATAATTTACCCATTTTAACCCTAAATTCAAGTTTCATGCTCAACTTCGCTCTGATACCATTGTTGGGGTTTCTACGGTCCCGAGGATCAATTAAAGCAATGAAACACAAGTGTGAATACAACAAGGAAGTTGCAGAATACTTACATTGAGCGGTTGAACGATGCGACGAACACAAAAACTTCAAGATCCCTTTCATGGTGCTCTCGGCAATGTGCAGATTTTGTCTCCTCCAAATTCGGTCATCACCTTCATCAAGCTCCAAGCTTTGGTTGATGATGCCATGCTCACGGGTGCGGTTCCCTATCACCTTCGCAAGACTCTAAAGTGTGCTAACACTCTTGATTTTGCAATAAAATCATCACTATGCTTCTCCCATGCTCATGGTTTTTGAAGAACCAAAGAAGAGAAGAAATGGCCTCTAAGGCCGAGAATGAGAGAGAGGGAGAGAATGGTGTTGTGGTTGTTACCAAAAAATTGGTAAATAATTTTCTAAAAATCAAATACAAAATTTTCTTTCCAAAAGTCAAACCATTAATGCTTTCAACCACCAACACCAATAAATCAAGTGACAAATGGTCACATCACTCAAAGTGACAAGTGATTTGACGCTTGATGTGACTAAGGATTTGACGCTTGATGTTACTTGTGGGCCGCACTCGAATTCGAAATGCGAATGCGCCCGCAAACACTCCCGGGCTCGGGTTCGCTAATTCCAAATTAATGAATTTTCCGTTGCGACGTAATTAAATAATTATGCCTAGCAAAATCACTATTCACGTCGCTAACGAATTAATTCTAAATTAACTCGTTCGCCCGAATTAAAATCTAATTTTAATTCCGCGTCGAAATCCAATTTCGTATAATATATCGAATATATTATTTTATCGATTAATTCTAAATTAATCGTCTTCTCTCTTTTAAATTAATATTTTATCCCAGATAAAATATCTCCGTAATTAATCCCAGATTAATTTTCTATCTCATCTAATTAATCCCAGATTAATAAAGTGCGAGTCATATGTCATCGGTGAATCTTCGGGAAGCGACCCATGAGATCCCCGATATGTTGGCAGTAAATCCGGTCGTCGGACTATCCGAACACGTACGTACCTAGTACTACGTTTTTACCGATTTACAAGACAAGTTGGCTTCTAGCAAAGCGCCATGCCTACCCACCCCATTCCCAGAAATATCCTTATAGGAATATATGATCTATATCAGGTGTAGTATACGTAATATTGCGTATTACGATCCAGTATCAGATGTCACATGCTAGGCCTTGGGCTGGAATTGTGTCTGCCCCGTACGAAGCACATATCGGTTCTTTGGTAACTAGTCTCTATAATCGGATAAACATGACCTAGTCATTTTATCCCGATGACTGCAGTACTTAAAAGAACCAGTTCCGCATCCTACGTGACCATCATCTCCACTATGACTGGAGTGATACTTCTGTCTTGACATCACACCCAACACACTACGATTCTCAATATACCTAGCAGAGGAGTACAAAAAACCTGTTAAAGCCCTGGATGACCAAAACCAAAGTATATTGATTGTCGCAAGTATTAGCGGTGCAAGTCTCAGGTTTAGACCAAATACACTTATCCTGATTCAGACTTCCATAGACACATAGTCATACTACCAATGGAATTCTGAGGGGTCTATCCAGAGCAAAAGCTGTTTCCGTACCATCGGTAAACACAACCTCCTATTACACTTGCATGAGTATCCTATACCAAAATATATGATAACTATATTGTTATGCCCTCACAACGCGCACAAGTGTAATACTAGTGTTTTTCGCATTATCGATGTCCAATCTCGATAATACTCTGACTAGGGATATTTAATGATTAAACCTTCATGGATTGATACTGTCTCATATCATCTCAATCCAGGAACTAATCATAAGGACCTTCTATCATTGATATATCTAGGTGATCTAATCACAAATGATAAAGAAGCAATTTCCTTTGTCACATAGTTAATTTGTACAATATCACCATGATCTGTACAAATAGTGACGCTATGGGTCATAACTGTCCAACAATTTCATGCCAACAACTCATCCAATTGTCTAATTTTCAAAAAATCACCATAATTCATGCTAGGGTAGTTTCGGCCAAGCTTAAGGAAATTAGGGAAAATTTTATCCAATTCATTTTCTCAATTCCTAAGATGCATAAATCTAATTCATCATCATCCAAGCTCAACCAAACAACCAATTTGAAGAAATATTACTCTCAACACAAAATCCCCAATTAAAGTATATAAACCCTAAACTAAATCATGCTTAGAAAAGGCTATGATACCATTTTTAGTGTTCCTAGAACATGCCAAGGATCTCTAATCATGATTCGGTGTGTGAATATTCAAAGAAGTTGCGGAAAATACTTACAATGAATGGATGAGGAGATTTCAAAATCTTTGATGTATGTTGAGATCTCCAAGCTTTACTTTGTGTTCCAAACTCTAGGGATTGGTTTCCCTATCACCTTGGATGACTCCTTGAAAGTGCTAGCTTGAAGAAAATTTGCAACAAAATTTCTATATGGAGAAAGGAAGCTCACGGCAAAGTTTGTTGAGAGTGAGAGAGTTTTTGTTTTCTTGATATTTGATTTCTAAAATCAATTACCAATTACCAAATAAAAGTTGGTAAATGTCTTTCCAAAAAATGGCAAATGTGTTTTACAAGTTTTCCACCAAAATCCACCAACAACTTTTATCACCAAAAAGGTGACTAAAGGTGTAAGTTGGTGGGTCCCACTCTAAATTAAAAATTCAAGTGGGCTTGCTCAACACATTACGGGCTCGGGTTCGTTTAATCCGATTAAACGAATTTTTCATCGCGACGTAATTAAATCCAATTTAATTAAATAATAATGCATCGTAAAATTATTACGAAAGTCGCCTTCGAATTAATTCTAAATTAATTCGTTTGCCCGAATTAAAATCCAATTTTAATTCCGCTTTGAAATCTAATTTCAATTAATATATCTGATATATTATTTAATCTATTAATTCCAAATTAATCGTTCTCTCTCTTCTAATCAAAATTTATCCCAGATAAATTCTTACCGTAATTAATCCCAGATTAATTTTCTCTCTCTTATAATTAATCCTAGATTAATTTTGTTCGAGTCAAACATCATTGGTGAATCTTTGGGAAGCGAACCATGAGATCCCTGGATATATTGGCAGTAAATACGGTTATTGGACTATCTGAATACGTGCGTACCTAGTACCACGTTCTTACCGATTTACAAGACATGGTTGGCTTCTAGCAAAGCACCGTGCCTACCCAATTCTCCAGAAATATTCTTTTAAGGAATACATAATCTTTATCGAGCATAGTATACTAAGTATTGCGTATTACGATCTAGTATCGGATGTCACATGCTAGGCCTGGGGCTAGAATTGTGTCTGCCCGTACGAAGTATATATCGAATCACTAGCAACTAGTCTCTATAATTGGATAATCATGACCTAGTCATACTATCCTGATAGCTGCAGCATTTAAGAGTACTAGTTTTGTGTCCCTGGGTGATCATTATCTCCATATGACTGAAGTGATACTTCTATCTTGACATCACACCCAATACACTATGATTCTCAGTAAACCCAGAAGAGGCGTACACAGAACCTGTTAAAGCCCTGGACGATCAAAACCAAGGCGTACGGATTGTCGCAAGTATTAGCGATGCAAGTCTCAGGTTAAGACCAAATACACCTACCCTGATTCGGATTCCCATATACACATAGTCATACTACCAATGGGATTCCGAGGGGTCTATCCAGAGCGAAGTTGTTCCCGGTCCAACGGCTAACAGAACATTCTATCACACTTGCATAAGTATCCAATACACCTACCCTGATTCGGATTCCCATAGACACATAGTCATACTACCAACGGGATTCCGAGGGGTCTATCCAGAGCGAAGTTGTTCCTGGTGTAACGGCTAACAGAACCTCCTATCACACTTGCATAAGTATCAAATACTTAAATATACGAGAACTATGTCGTTACGTTTCCATAACACGCACAAGTGTAATACTAGTCTATTCCGCATTATCGATGTCCAGTCTCGATAATACTACGACTATGGATATTTAATGATTAAACCTTTCGTGGATTAATACTGTCTCATATCTTATTAATTCGGAACTAATCATAAGGACTTTTATCATTTATATATTCGAGTAATCCAATTATAAATGATAAAAGAGCAATTTCATTTGTCACATAGTTTATTTTGTACAAGAACACCATGTCCTTTACAAAATAGTGAAGTTATGGGTCATAATTGTCCAACAATATCTAATATTTTAATTTAACTAGTGTGAATAAATTTATGGCGGCTAAATTATAACTCTTATTTACACTAGTACACTATTAGTGTCCTAACAAATTTTAACTCTTAAAATTTATATCACTAATTTTCATTAGTCTCTACTAATTTTATTACTCAATTAAACTAATTTAATTAGAGTCGTATTAGTGACCTATTATATTTTAACTTTTAAAATACTAGAACACTTTAAAATTTAGAATCCTAAAAATGGTCAAGATTTATATTAAACTATTTAATAAATCTTAGTGCGTTATAAAATCCAATGGTACGTGGAATTGTATCCCGGGTGCAGACCATATTACCGTCTATTCAGATTTGGCTATGGAATTTATATCCGGATTTCCATTCTATATACCAATGGAATTTATTATACACTAATTAAGCCCAATATATTATAATTCAAATTTTAAACCTTAAAACCAATTAATCTAATTAATTGTTTTTGCATGGATATCATATTCTAATTTAAATATTTTAAATCACATAAAATCATATTTCATGTCTATAATGATAATGCATCTAAAGCATGTTATGACATGTGAAATGCAAGAGTAGGCACCTTAAGCTATATGACATGTTATTCAAACAATTCGAATTAAACACACACATATATATATATATATATATATTACATTGACCGGGCTCTTATTTTTTCCTGTACTAATCTAATTAGTACAAAAATACCCAAGCATCCCTAGGTCTTCAAATCACACTCCAGGTGGTGTTGGCTTCTTTTGCGACTTCGGTGCTCCAAATTACAATAATTGAAAACAGTGGCTTTATAGCCTTATATCCCAAAAATAAAACCAACATGAAAATAAGAGCCGGAAAAATTTACGACCAATGTAAAATCCATTCATCACATGAAAAACAATAATCATTCATCATATGAATATTATTTTGTGCCAACTCATCCAAACATGCAAATCAATATTTATAACTCATATAAACATATTAAAAATAGTAACTTTAAATGAAAAAGTGAAGGTTTAAGAACACTTTTCAACCTTGCTCTCGATGCCAATTGTAGGAAACACTTTCCTTGCGTAGCGGAAATGTCTTAGGCACACGGATCGGACTTGAAAAATTTTTCTGCCCTTCCCTTTGAACTGCCGAATTCTACTGCCACTACCACTAAAATTTTACTTTAGTTTTATACAAAATTCCAGCCCCGAAATAGTCCCCGAACAGCCCCGAATAGCTGGACAAAAACTGGACTATTTTGGACTCGATTCGCGCCCAACGTACTACAGAAACAACCCCTGAAATGTGTGGACTATGGTTGTGTTTTGGTTCTAATTTTTCACTTGAAAAAAGCCCCAGCACAGCCCCAAAACACCACAAAATGTTCCCCAAAAAATTGGATTAAAATGAAACCAAACTGAGTTATGTTTCACCAAGTAAATTAGCGGCAATGAGCAAAAATAATGCTCACTTCAGTGAACAACATGAATGAGAAGAAGAGGATGATTTGTTCGACACCACAAAGTCTTCCGAACTATATCTCATTACCAACAGAAACTTGTGTGGGCAAGACTCACTATTTTGATCCCTAAACTATTTAGAGATTAATTCACACAACAACTTTTGTTCTTTTGATTTTGTTTTTTCTTTTGTTCTTCTTTTTCTTTTCTAACAATTGAGAGGATTTGGAGAAGAAGAAGATGGAGGCTAGGATTAGAATGAAAGACTTGTAAAAAAAAATCATATTTTCCTTTTTATACTTAGGGTTTAATTTTACAAAATAAAACAAACCCTTCCAACTACACTGCGATAACCACAAGTAACCGCAAGTATTTTTTGGGCGTAATAAAAATTTGGCGACGTTACCGGGGAGACGGTTTACAAGCAAAAGGAGCATGTTTGCTTGGTCAACAACAAAAGCGGTAACTTCGTTCCATATCTATTTTTTTATTTTCTTTATTTATTATTTATTTACTTAGATTATTTCAATTTTTGTTATAGTTTAGCTTTTATTGTTATTTTTAATTTTTTTAGATTACTTATCACTAATTTGTGTTTATTTTTTTTTATTTTTTGATTTTTTTGATTTTTAGTTTATTTATTTTATTTTTTTTTTTTCTCGTATTATTTTGTGTTGAAGTGCATGCCTAGACTTAAGGATTGGTTCGGTTGATTTGCTAGAATAGAAAAGGAAGATTTAGAGTCAGACTCAGACTCTAACAATATATTTGAAAATCTTTTTGCCACACCCACCACCTCTAGCGCGCACAACATTAGTGAATACGAGAGACCACCAGTAAGGACTCTTGAAGAGTACCTCCACCCAACTCGCATAGCTACACCTTCATACATATGTTTCCTCCTAATACACCACACGTAGATTTTAAACCTTGGATGATACAGTTGTTGGGATGTATGCCCTAGAGATGCATGTAATGTAGACGGCTTTATATGTTTTGAAATAAAACGATGCATTATTCATTTATCAAATTAATTTTCGCATATTATAAATTATCTTGATTACCCTAGATTACTTATGTGCCTTTAGACTTAGTGTATGAGTGTCATACACAAAAGGATTTAAGTATGAAGTTTGTAATCTTAAATAGTCAATAGAGAGCAAACAAAGCGGGTACTTTGTTTATGGTTTATCTATAGTTGTGGTTCATTATATATTTGTATGGCGACCTTGATCTGGGATCGTTTATGTAGATACATGAGAATGGAGGCACCTTGTATGATGTGATCATATAGGACTGGACCCAGATGGAAATGACATTCTTATAACATCCGTTAAATAAAGAAAATCATTTCGATCTACTAGATGGTCATATATGGATTTATCTTAATCCTGAGTGTACTACGAACTCCTACATGACAGGCTATGTCCTTTAATTTACAAAGGTGAGGTTGGTGTAGCAGTCCCGACCAATAGCTACGTACTTTGGGGGCATGATCTGTTGTGTAGCTGGGAACGTTTTACATAGATATAGAGTTCACTCCTTCTTGCGAGAAGTAGCTGAGTATCTTTCTTAAGGGTTGATTCAGTACTTGAACGGTTAGAGCGCTCAAGTCTTTCTATTACGAATAGAAAGATTAAAATTCATAATGGTTATGAATAAATCGTTCATTAGAGAATCAATGGTACTTAAGGTAAAAATAATTAGAGGGGTATAACGGACATTATGACCTAGCTCTAATTACGAGATACTTGGGAAGGGTCAATTCGTATGTAGTGACTTTATCGATGGACACTGACTTGGTTCGGCTTAATATATCATATGTGACAACGAGAGTGCAACTTCAAATTTTTAATGGAATAACTCAGAGGTAATAATTCAGAATATTTAATTAAGAGCTTAATTAATATTTCGAGATTATTGGAGCTCGGAACCGTAAGTCCATTTGGTCCCCATGTTAGCTCGATATACTATAGCGGATTTAGTATAATTGGATAGTCTAATTGTATTCTCACATATGTATAATATTATTAATATGATTAATAATATGTCATACTTGATACTATATATTAAAAGGTTAGTATATAGTTTAATAATTATTTGATGATTATTAATTGCATATTATTAAATTATATTATTTATATAATTTAATAAATATAAAATTTGGATTTTCCAAAAATATTTTTTGGAAGGTGTTTGATTGGTTGAGTAATTGCTCTAATGAATTGAAAAGAAAATATTGAATTGGTAATTGAAGTAAAAACTATTGTAAATAAATAAAACGTTATGAAAACGTTAATAGTAACTTATTCGATGATACGGATGAAAAGCAATGCTTGACATGTATGTGTATGTGTATGTGTATGTGAGATCGTGTGTGTGATGAGTTTGTGTCACATGATATGTGTGTATGTGTGTGTATGTAGACCCGACCGGCGGTTCAATTCGGTTCTGAACCAGAACCGAACGGTTCCCGGTTCCACGAGTCTGGAACTGGAATCCGAACCGAACCATTCGGTTCCGATTCCATTCGGTTTTTTTTGTTTTATTGAAACTAAAAAATTGAGATTGATAAATTAATATAATTTAAAATTATGAATTTGAATTTATATAATCAACTTACATTACATAATTATATTAAATAACAAATAAAATTCTTAACTAAAAAAATAAAATAAAAATTATTAAATTAAAGAGCTTGAACTTAAATTTTTAAAAACTTAAGTTGTCTACGTATCCTCCAATGGTGAGAGGAATCAAAGCTCACGTAGTTCCATTGTATTTTAAAGATATTTCCCCATTGTAATTTTTAATTATTTAAATATTTAATTATGAATCATCATCAGTGTCTGTTGATCCTTCAGCTCCAGTTCCGCTTGCACTTGTAGATGCATTATTGAACAAGTCTTCAAATTCATCAGGGGCATCTTCTTGTTGCCTCAGATCAGCTCGGGTCTAATCATCCACATATGTTGTTGCTTCTAGAGTGCTTGGATGTAATGAAGACCGTCTGCTTCCAATATATTGCCTCCCATGGTAAAGGCTTCCTCAACCACAACGGTGGAAACAGATGTTGCCAATATCTCTTTAGCAATATTTGATAATACAGGATATACATTTTGACGTTGGTTCCACCATTCAAGGATTTGAAAATTTTTACTACTTAAACTTTCAGTTGAAAACTCAAAATTTTTAGATAAATAAATATCTTATTTCAGATTATTAGTCGTGTTATCCCTATGTTTTTTATTTCATTGTAATAACCAATGATCACCTGCACTAAGTCTTGATTGCATTACGGTTGTTTCGCTACTACTAGATTGTCCTACTGATTGCAAGTTATATCTTCTAACATAATCATGAAATAAATCTATTAAATCAATTTATTTTAGCTATTATTCTTGAAATTTCAATTTCATCTAGTATTCCTAATTATCCATAGTAAGCGGGTAAAATACTATTCAAACCTTCTAATTTAAATATAGGATAAACAACAGCAGCAATAAGATAAAGTAAATGAATGTCTTTAAAATAATGCAACCATTTTCGTTTCATAACATTAATAGCTTCAAACAAAACAATATCATTATGATCACTACTATCAATATGCTCATCGAGAGTACCAACAATATTCAAACTTTCAAGAATAAATAAATGTGTTGTAGGATAATAAACTCCACTAAAAATTTGTGTAGCATAATTAAACACTTTTAAAATATTTACAAAATTTTCACATATTTCCCATTGACTTAGAAAAAGTGTGATATGTTGAACATGTTGAGGAAAAAACTACATAATACATCTTTGTATTGCAAAGCTTCACATAAAAGAAAATAAGTTGAATTCCAATGTGTTGGAACATCTCTGTAACATCCCGGGTTAGTTTAGAGTATTAGTGTAAATTTTATTTTTCGCGCGTGAGGCCGATTCCGAACGCGAGGTCAATTTTAGTATAAAATGGAAACTTTTCATGTAATTAATTATAAACTTTTATTAAATTAAATTTAAAGGATTAAATTGACAATTAATTAGTGTTTATATATATGTATACATATATCTAGATATTTCTACATACTTAAACACAAGAAATAAATAAATAAATAGAAATTTCTAGAACTCGTGAATTAAATATATATTACACACACACACGTGTGTTCCATAGATATATTCTCTTTGCACACACGCACACAGAAGGGACCCATACACACACAAATCGCACAATACACACACACACCCAGAAAAATGAAAACAGAGAGAAGGATTAAGGAAGAACCGAGAAAGGAGGATGGAAGAAGCAGACCGACAGAAGGAAAGAAAGAATAACATAGCAGAACCGAGAGAGAGATGGCAATAGGAAAGAAGTGAGATTCGAATTTAAGCCCCAAATTCAAATAATTTCAGTGATTTCATGTGTTTATATGTGCGTGGGAGATTGGTAAGTACATTATGCTGTCATTTCCTTGAATTTGATTGATTTAATAATTTGGGTTTTGTGATGAAAATTCGAAATTGGGTGAAATAATGGGTTGGAAGAATGTTAAATATAACCTAGATTAAGTATTTCTTATAGAATAAAAAGACGTTGAGTCAATTAGAGAAGAAGAAGAATCGGTAGTGACAACCCTAGGATTTGGGGGAAAATTTTGATTGCAAAATGAAACTGAGATTAGGTATGTTAAGTGTACTGTTGGTAGTGTAGATTATAAAATCTTGGAAATAAATACATGAATTTATGAATATAGCAATAAAAAACAGTAATGGTGGTAATGATAAATAATGAAAGAATTTGGGTATATGATCATGAGGGAAATAATTTTGTTGATGATGAATTGTATGTATTAAAATGTATAAATGGATGGCTTAGTGCAGTTGGTATTTTCGGCAGTTTGGGGGCTGAATTTTAGCTTGTATTTGATGCATGACAAGGTGTTAAAAAGTGTGCGTGAGTAAGGTTAGCATGGTGGAATGATAAGTAGTAACAAATGGAGAAATAGAATGATAATAAATATGTGTACGTGCTCGAGTGTAAAACCATTATTTTGCAGATTGTTGTCTTATGGTTAAATTTTTAGTTAGTGATCCGCATTTAATTACTCAATTGATTTAGCAAATCTATTAACCTTAGAGTAATCTGTATATTCAACAAATTTAATTTAGAGTTATATATTCGTTTTAGTTAAGTAATTGAGTTCTGATTTGGTTAAGCCTTTGTGTCATCTGTACAATCATTTAGTAAAGCATTGAGTTATGTTTATGTTTCTGTTTAAGGTCTTTGTGTGGTTAATATAATTCTAACGCTTGGGGATTTACGTAGTTGGTTGTTGAAGTGTTGAAGTGGTTGTGTTATATTAGTGTCCAGTATATTGTTTCTAATGCTGAATCTGTTGCTCTACAGCTGCTGCAAACGATGCAGAACTTACAGGTTTGGGATATGATGAATGATTTTGAAATCTAATAAAGAAAAACTTACCCAAATAGTAAGAGTTATACAGAAGTTCTGATCTCCATGTCTTCCCTCAAAAAAAATATAAGAATTTTTTTACCAGAAACTAGTAATCCTGAAAAATGGTATGGTTGTGAATGGTTACTGAGAAATATAAATGAATGGTTAAGCTAGACATATATATATGTGTATATATATTATATATATATATATATATATATATATATATGTGAGTATGGATTATTTGTTAGATTGTTTAATGAGCTGTAGGAGTAGTTTGCCTGTGTATGTTTTTATAGCGCTAAAGCTTAATAAGTTTGAATATGAATATATGATATTATGGACATAAAGGCACATTGGATTGCATATGCTAATGATAATGTAACAATTTATTATATAAGTAAACTTATTTATCTAGATGTGTAGTATACTAATGAAAGAATTAGTATATAGAATATAAGACAATTAAAGATGAAAGTATGGAAAGATTAATAGTAAACAGGATATGAAGCATGAAAGACAGGATTAAAAGAAATCTATAGTAGGGTTGCATATTTGATTAAAATGGTTAAGAGCAGACACTAGCCTAAGTTAATGAAGAATGTAAATAAGCAAGTATGACATATATAAAGTATGTTGAGGATAATGTAAGCATATAAGAGCATAAGTTAACTCAAGATAAAAGTATAAAAGAATAGAATACATACATCATTAGTTATAGAAATGCATGAACATATGCATTTAGTCACATGACAACTTAAGGGTAAGTATATAAGAAAGCATGACAAGGGTAGTGTGAAGAAATATGCATAATCGTGCATTATGATTTTCATACATAGATTTGAAATTAAAAGGGGTTTTGAAGTTCAAAGCATTTTTTTAAAAGAAAATGTTTCTGATGTTTTCTTTTGAAAGAAAAGTATTTCAGGAAATGTTTTCTTACATTTTTGAGATACAAAATATGGTTTTATGTTTTTCGGGGCATGAGGTAAAAACTCACCCCAGTATGCAACTTGAGACAGTTTGGAATTGACGGAGACATTATGGAATTGACGGATTCAGAGACATGTGCACATGTTGAGGACTGAGGGGACGCTCTCAGATCCTCCAGATGGGCTAGGCGGACGGAGAGATATCACGCCCCTAGACCCCCAGATTATGAGACAGTAGTGGCATGCTTTGGGGGACGGCGAGACGTAACGCCCCAAAGTCATGGTTTTGCACTTCTGCCTCCAGATTGGCATATGAGGGGTCGGACGATACGTAACGCCCTCATATGACAGGGTTTTTCGACAGAGACACAGAACTCAGAGAAATTTTTCAGTTTTCAGATACAGATTTCGGTTTTCAGAAATACAAATTTCAGATAAAGACTTCAATTTTCAGAAACAATTTTTAGAAAATAGTATTTCAGAAAGACAGATTCATAAAGAGTTTAGAAAGCAGTTTTCAGAAAAAAATTTCCAGACGTATTTCATAAAAGCATGTCATGATTAAAGTACTGCATAGCTTATAAAAGTCTTGCATTTAAATCATACATTCTGGTTAACATTTGTGACGCATAAAGTGGACATTAATAAATGATAGCATGATTATATCTATGAGTATTGAGTGATGTATGTGTGTATTATATGGTTACATAGAAAGAACAATTTGTAAGATACTAGCGTATGATTATATGGTTTCATATACTTGTTTATATAGTTAACATTGGCTTGTCAGATATTAGTAAAAAGAATATTATATAAATCCGATTCGATGATGTTTCAATAAAATAAAAGAAAAGTAAGCATGGTAAATAACCAAACTAGATTAGCAATTAATAAGTAAGAAAGAATTAAGATATCAGAGTAGCGCAGCGAAAGTATGGTAAGCCTTGACTTAGAAAATAGAAACTTGTTATTTATATTAAGGGTGTTGAACGCAAACAAGGATCAGGATTTAAAGTATATGTATAAATAGTAGAAAGACTGGTAGTAGGTAATATGGGAGTAAAAATGGATAAGAGTAATATGGTTCATTTTTAACTTAGTAAGTAAGAAAATAAACATTTACACTTCATGTGATAAATGTTGATTTGGTAATAAGTAACCTGTTTATATAATGAACAAGAACCATAGAACTAATTCAGACTTTGTAGATATTTAAATGGCCTTATAAGTAACCAGGTTAATATGGAAACAAAATTAAGTTTTGGGCATTTGACGCTCAAGGAATGAGCATAGTTACTTACTGAGTCTTATGACTCACACCACTGCAGTGTTTGAGTTTTGCAGGTTGGTGACCTGATCGGTCAACCACTGACACCAGAGCTTGAGGGGCCGGATAGCAGCGTTGCAGTCAGCCAGTCACCAGGTCTTGGGAGTATCAGTCAAGTTTTAATAAGTCTAGTCGTAGAGAAATTGAGTTGTATAAGTTTATTATAAAAGTTTTTGTTTATTCGTATTTTCGGGCACGGAGCCCTGGTTGTATTATGTCTTTGTGTCTGCATCGCATTTTAGTTGGGCCCTTAGATTGCATTGATGATGAGATGTCGGCCTGAGGCCGAGATTTTATGTTTATGTTGTATATGGATGCTGGCTATAGGCCAGGTTGCATGATGTTACGAATACATCATGCTTAAATTTTTCTAGAATCAGAGGCTTATGGAGATGGGTTTAGCCTGTCTCCTGCCGGTAGCATCCTGGCTTAGGCGGGATGTTACAATCTCGTTAGAATTTTATAGGTTTAATACCATTAAATTTACAAAATTTGGCCCATTCTCTTCTAACTTGAGTATATGACCAAATACAATTAAGTGTTTTTTTAATAGGATCAATGAAATGTGATAATTTTTTCAAACCATCTTGAACACATAAATTAAGGACATGACATGTGCAACGAACATGAAAAAAGACCCCCTAAATTTGGTTCTCATATTTCTATTAAATCAATGATTGATGCAGTATTTGGAGATGCATTATCAAATCCAACTGTTAAAATTTTACCTAATAAATCATATTCATCAAAAATTACATTCATCATTCTATAAATATTTTATGCAGTATGTTCATAAAAAACTTTAAATGCAATAAGTCATTTTTGCATGTTCCATGATATATCAATCCAATGACAAGTCACACTCATGTATGAGTGTGTTCTCCAATGGTCTCTCCAAATATCAAAACAAATAGATAAACGCTCTTTAATATCTCTAAATGTTTCATTTAAAATAATTTTACAGTTTTTGTATAATTTAAAAATTTGATGTTTTGTTGTATTTCTAGTCATTCTACATGGAGCAAGATTTAAAGCATTTTAAACGTAATTAGTACAAGTAATGTTTTCACCAAAACTTAAAGAAAGTTGTGCCATACAAGTTAATTTAGTGAATTCTTCTCTATTTTAACATTAGAATATTTAAATAAATCTTAAACACTCGTACCTCTACTAGATGATGTGTACCTGGCCATTTAAGTTTGCGTCGTATCAAGTCCAAGTTCAACCGCATGATGTCTTTACAGGTGCTTGATCATATTGCTGTATCCACCAGAAAATTTGTAAGAAAACCCACAATGGTTGCATACTACTCTTGAACCTTCATCAGTACCGACTAAATGAAAATGAATTTTGAAAACATTCGAGGAACGAGACTTAACATCTCTTCTCCGTGAACCGATACTAGGGCCGCTCTCTTGGGTTGGCACATTTGACATTGTGTTCTCATATGAGCTTGCCATTTGTTGTTTAAGAAATTTTAAAGAATTAGAGAATTGAGAATGAGAGAATTATAGGAATTGAGATAATTGAGAATTGAGAAATTGATGTGTTGAAATAATGAAAAATGTGTGTTGAAATAATGAAAAATGACCCATATTTATACATTTTTAGAATATTTTTATGATACCTAAAATACCCATAAAATTAGCCGTTTTATTACTGTTATTAGAGATAATTTCGGAATTCCGAAATTATTTTTTATTTTTTTGGCTGTTGGGGGGCAGGGAGCCCAACATTGGGCTGGCCCCCCAATGGCTACTAGCCGTTGGGCTGGCCCCCCAATAGCCGTTGGGGGGTGTTGGAACCCTAGGATTCCAACGGGTTGGAACCAGATATTCCAGCGGTTTCAACCGGTTCGGTTAGGGTAGGAACCCTAACCGAACCGGTCAGGTCTGTTCCGATTGGAACCGGAACCATCTGGTTCAAGTTCGGTTCCGGTTCGGAACCAGAACCTTGACCGGGTCTATGTGTATGTATTGTTTGATTATATTTTCTTTGATGTATTGGCTGTTATGTATGCTTCATTATCGATTGTATGATGATTGTATGTATGTCTGAGTGTTTTTGTGTGTGCGATAAAATTCGTGATATTTGCAGCTGTGAATTTTATTGTAAAATGAATGAATGATTTGAAAAATAGTGTAAGATGTTGTAAAGTATATTTGCTTAGCTGTTATTGTATGTACATCTATGTGTAAGAATTCTAAAATTATATTTGCATGAATATAGGAAAAAAGAGTTATGATATGTATAAATGCATATGATTCACGCATACTAAGTCATTATAAGGCTACCGTAATTGAAGGAAGTTTGCTTTGAGTTGAAAGGGTTTGTTTCAAAATGAAGAAAGTTTGTTTGACCTATAGATTTGATGATATTTTAAATATGGATATTTGTGATAAAAATATAGATGTATGACTTTGTGTTTCACGTGATTGAAGTGGAATTTATGTTAAACGATATAATCTATGGTATTTAAGTTTTATTTTATATGCTTTGAATGTTAGTTATGATATTGGCATATATGTAGACATGAAAATATGAAACTTTGACATGAATAAAGTATAAATGATAACAAAAGTTGATAACTCTGAACTCATCGTAACTTAGTAAATTTGAAAAACTTCTAATGTGATTGACTTGTATGTTCTATTTGTAGTGATAGCATGGTTACTTACTGAGTTCTTATAACTCACATCAAACCAGTTTGCTAGTTTTGCAGGTTGACTACCTGATGGGTCAACCGTTCTAACTTGGAAGTCATGCTCGAGGCGCGGATCACCTAAGCGGCAGTCACCATTGCAAGTGTCCTGGGAAGGGTTTAGAGGCCTAGGATTTGATATTGATATTCTGTTATTTTCGTGCTGAGCACGTGGTTTGTATTTATAAGTTAAAATTTTGATTGCTAATGATGCTGTAGGCACAGAGCCCTTGAATGTTGATAGGTGATATAGGCACGGAGCCCTTAAGTGATGATTTTGATGTGTTGGTTTTGACCTGAGGTCCATTATGATATATGATGTTTATTTCAGATTTGTTTTGATGCTAGACTGAGATCCAGGTTGTCCAGTTTTTAGGATACATCATGCCGGATTTTCGGTAAATTTAGAGGCTTATGGAGATGGGTTAATCCTGTTCCTTCCGGTAGTACATTTCCTTTGACGAGGAGTTACACTTCGATCCACATGTCGAGCCACCCGCCAAATCGAAGTCCTTGAAGAACACTACAAGATGGTGATGATGATTTATCTTATCTGTGCCCTGTGGCACGTAAAATGAGGTAAAAAAGAAATACATGTGGGACATACATAGCTCGACACCTCTAAATAGAATTTCGACCACACCAGTGCGTTCGTGAGCTTGTTAGGAATTCATTGGTGTCCTACGAATCTTGGTAAGATATCTTATGAAAATTTGATATTTTCAAGTTTCTTGTTTTGTATTTGGATACTTCCAGTAGTGTCGTAAAGTAATTTTTTTACTTGTATTCGATTAAGATATATATGTGTGTGTGTGAAGGATTTGATACGCGTATGTGATGAGCCTAATATATGCCTAGATATGCTTGTAAAACTGATGTTTTTCAATGTATGAATTTAGGTAAGTTTCCTTAAACGAATTTCAAGTTAAGACATTAAATGATTTCATTTTCAGAAAGTTTATAGTTTGGTATAAAAGAATGGATCGATTATTGATTATGTTGAGATCATTAGTTTGTAATATATGAGAAATTTTTCATGAGTTTTGATGTACATGAGCATGTGCTTTATAAATGTCTTTTATGCTAGTATGCACTCCGTGTACATATACATGCTAGATTATTTACCGTGAGACAAGGTCTCATGATGTCATGTTTGCTCTGGATGCTTGATATTATGGTGGGGACGCCCCATGTTACCATTTTTGTCGTATTATCACGAGGGTTTTATGTTATAATGCACTCATGTATATATATGTGCCAGATTATTTGCCATAAGATGAGGTATCAAGTTACCAATTTTACTCTAGATGCCATATATTGCCATGGAGATGTCCCATGTTGCCATCTTTTCCGTATTGTCACGAAAGTGTATACATATGAGTTAATAATTTTATTTTATGTAGATATACCAACGTACGAGGGGCTACGGTCGAATCCCGATATGTATGATGATGTTAGGAGAAGACGTCCCAATTCTGATAACTATATATGTATTCCCAGAGTGTATTAGTTTTTCATGATTAAGAATTATGTATCATGATTTAAGGTTACATTTCATGATTTATGATTTATTTTTATTATGTGTGTAAAGGGTTTTGATTGATGAGTTGGTAATGTGTCGTAGCATTGCTGGTTAGAGAATCCGTTCGGATAGTATGTTATGCAGAAACTTGTGCATATGACTGTATATTATGTGTATAAGTATATTTTGGAAGTTTCTCCCTTTAACCTATTTTTCTTCTATCACTTATGACATGAGTGTGGTTATTTACTGTATATTATGTGTATAAGTATATTATGTCGACGCTAAAGGTTTTTACTATTCCCCTTACATTTGGCTTCGAATTAATTTATGATGCTAAAATTATAACTTTTAGCGTCGAATAAATAATTTCAATGCTAAAACTATGACATTTAGCATCGACTATTTTGCATCGCTTTCGACGCTAAAAATGTGAAATTTAGCGTCGAATTAAGTACTTCGACGCTAAAATTATATTAAAATGCAGCACCACCAACCCTTCTTCCCCCTCTGTATTTTCTCTCATCCTTTGCAATCTCATCATCTGCAACCTCACAACTCTATCTCCTACAAATTTTCAATAAAACTCTAATTAATTTTCCATAAGGTAAATTTTCTTTCATATCTCTTTATTATTTTTCTTTATATTTGCAAAGAATGAGTATTCTCACTTAAGTTATTTCAGTTTAATCTTTCAAAAAAATTATGGTTTTCATTTTTTTTTAATTATATTTATTATATACCTTCTGTTAGTGGTTTATGATGCATATATGTAGTTTAGTTAATTAACTAAATATATTTTATTTTTAACTGATTAATTAATTAACTGAATATATATGTGTATGCTTAAATAAATAATTAATTAATTGGTGATGTTGATGAGTGTATTATGATGTCTAATAATTATATTTTTATATTTAGATATTTGGCTGAAATGGATAGAAATTGGATGAGCTCGGTGGATAGATTGAGTGTTGAATATCGTAATGGAATGTATGAGTTCATGGAATCGGCGAAGCAATACATTGATGCAGAAGGTCGTATTCGGTGTCCATGTACAAATTGTTTGAATAGGAAAAGGAAACAGTTAGATGAAGTTCATAATCATTTATACATTCTTGGAATATCACCAACTTACCATATGTGGATTTATCACGGTGAGCAGTATAATTCTCAATCACGGTTTATTGATTCCGGTGAAGGGAGCAGTAGTTACAATCAACCTGCAAACCATGAGATAATCGATGCTTTGTATGACTTACATGGTCCACAAGTTGGTCATAGTGTTAGCGGTGACATACCAATGTTATGTGGAAATGATCAAAATTTATTTAGTGAACTACTTGATAAGGCAAAAAAAATACCATTTAAAGGTGCTGGAATGTCGATCTTGAATTTCGTTGTGAAATTATTACACATTAAAGTGATCAACAGAATGACCAACAAAAGTATTTATATGATACTAGACTTATTGGGGCAAATGTTACCGGTTGGAAGTGAATTGCCTAAGTCGTATTACGAGGCAAAGAAAATATTACGTGATCTGGGAATAGGATATGAATCCATTCATGCTTGTAAGTATGACTGTGTATTATTTCGTACCGAGTATGAATCACCTGAATATTGTCCGATATATGGTGAAAATTGGTACAAAGTCCGTGGTATGGGGAAGAAAATGCCTCAGAAGATATTACGATATTTCCCATTAACGCCCAGGCTGCAGAGGTTGTTCATGTCACGACACACAGCGACTGACGTGATATGGCATCATGGAAAGAGGATCGGTGCAGAGGGCATACTCAGACATCCTACGGATGGAACCGAGTGGAAGAAATTTGATGACATGTACCCCCGTTTCACTGAGGACCCCCTTAATGTCAGGTTAGGCCTCACCTCCGATGCTTTTAACCCGTCTGGGAATATGTACAACTCTTACAGAATGCGGTCCGTTATTGTTATTCCATATAACTTACCTCCATGGAAATGTATGAAGGATCCGTTCATGTTTATGTCATTGCTTATCCCTGGTCCATGTTCCCTTGGTAAAGATATGTATATTTACTTGAGACCATGGATCGAGGAGTTACAAACATTATGGAATGTGGGTGTGCATACCTATGATGCAGCTTCTCAGCAGTATTTTCAGATGCATGCCGCATTATTATGGACCATTAATGATTTTCCAGCTTATGGTTCATTATCTGGATAGAGCACTAAGGGATACATGGAATGTCCAGTTTGTGCGGGTCAAACACATTCACAACGGTTACGGAGAATGGTGACCCAGTTTTCTTGCTTTCGAATCTAGGTAGGAGCCTGGGTCATATGGAGAGCGCATCTCAAGTTCAATTTACTTTCTGGAATTTTCAATTTGGGTTCTTGTTTACGTTGTTTTAAGTTTAGGAAAAGATTTGTAGAAAACTATTATATGGGTATCTCAGCTGTTTAATGCTTCACTAAAATTGAATTGTGCTCAGTTTAATTGCTACAAAAAAAAAAAATTTTATTTTGTGATTTGATTTTTGGATATTGATTGACTGAAAGGTTGTTGGGCATTTTATTTGTAGTTCTTGTGGAGTTTTGAATGTGAATTTCATGCCATTTAATGTATTTTTACTTTGATAGAATGTCATTTACATAATGCTTTGAAATTGAAAGTGTATGTCTGCATTTTTGTGTCAAATGTTTCTCCTGGAGATTATTTTAATTGTGAACGGGGGAATAGAAACTGAAAGGGAATGCATATGCTCAGATGGCAGTGAGCTGTTCTGGAATTCTAGAATAGCATGCCATGCTGTTCTGGAAATTTATGCCTTGCATTATTTATAATCTTGAGAAATTTTAATTACTTAATGATGTTAAATGAATACTTGTTTATGATTATGGCATGTGTTGGTTAAAGATGATAAATGGAGAGAAATGGTCATTATGGCTGAAATTGGTGAAGAAAATGGATACTTGATTTACATTGTGAGAATGCTTGTTTATGATTATGGCATGTATTAGCATGTGTTGTACGTAGCAATGAATCATGATTGGTGTGTCTGAGATTGTTATTTATATTTAAACATGGTTAATAAAAACGTGATCTAATACAATTTTAGATGAACAGCGTGAATGTTCTATTTGATTTGACAAGACTTGTGCATGAGGATGATATTATAATACCATGGTCATGAATCTAATGTTGATGAAGAAGTGAAAATATAGAATATGAATATACATACATATATATATATATATATATATATATATAATATATATATATATATATAAAGTGAGATAATTATGATTAAGTTTGCAAAGTTGATGTGTGATGCACAGTCGATTATTGGTGAATTGGAAATGATAATGTTGAGCTACTAATGTAGGTGATGACTATAAGAAATGAGTAACATATTTGTTCTTATATCACCCATGTTGGATGTTTATAACAATTCACACACATCAAACAAGCTGATTTGTGAATGCAATTTTGGGAACATATACACTTTCTCATGATGTTGTCATATCTTTATCACCTAAATCAGTATTCTTTAAAAGTTTATATGGTTAAAGATATTTTAAGCAGTCCATGTGTAATGATAATAGTTTATATGGTTATTAAAATATTGAAATTTCATTAGCATCATTATGATTATTTTTGTGTCATTGATAGTGTCGGAATTCTTATTTTACAGATGGCACCGGGCAATCACAGACGCGCTAATGCGACTCCATCTACATCTGCAATGACATATGCCTCTGCTGGGGTCTCTGCTAGCACAGGTGACTCAAGTAAAGCGAAAGGTCGAGGACACACCCGTGACCTGGGGGTGGTTAAGCACGTTAAGGCTCATGACTGTATCCAGATAGAGATATCAGATGATGGACAAAGACAAATCGGGCAACATAATGCAGCGTTTATTATAGCCATAGGTGCTGCAACTCGGTTTGAAGCTCCCCAAAACTACATTTCTTAGAGAAAGATATCGTGGGAGACGAAAATCAACCAGCTCTTCCCTTCGTTACTTGTGAGTTTCCTTACAGTATTAAGTTTTCGATATTGGTTGTTAATTTAAATTTTCATTTTATACTCATTTTTACTTGATTATTATTCCTGTAGGAGTGGTTCGACGTCGATCTGACTAAAATTAATGTCCAACAGTATCTTGACTACCACATGGGGAAAAGTTATAAGGATTATATGACAAAAGTCCTGAAACCAATATTCGATGAATATGGACCTTTGGATGCTCCACAACATAAGCCCGATTTTATAGAGGAGCAATACCGGATATTCTTGTGTGAGCTTTGGTCTAGCGAGAAACACGAGGTAAATTTTAAAATAAACATAAATTTATAATTCTCTTCATTTTTGGTACTTGCAGTGTTGTTAAATGCAGAATAAATGTCACGCAGATGCGGAAAATCGAAGTCACTTAAGTTTTAACCACCGTGGAGGTTCCAAGCCATTTATCCAACATCGTGCCGAATATTCTGAGGTAAGTATATCCTAAACTGTAATTTAACAGTTCATTATTTTTACTAATGTCGAATAATAGTATAATTATTTTATGTTTTTAGCAGAGTAGCACATGTGAGGTGCAGTCATTTCCAGATTTTTTTTGAGTGACGCACTACAATGAGAAGAAAAAATGTATCAATGAGGAAGCCGAACGCTGTTATGTAAGTTTAAGTTTTTAAAATAAAATAATTATTATTTTAAATTGATTTTTTTCTTTTCAAATTCTAACATTAAATTTTTTTTTTTAAAACAGAACGAAAATTTGGAGCTCCAACATCAAACTCAGGAAACGGAGTCCGACCGGATACCAGATGAGCAGTTGTCGCAATTGGTTTTCAAGAACCAGACGGCGTACAACGTCGGTCTTGGCACTCGTAAGAAGCCGATGTCATCTGCACGCACTACTGTTTCTTCGGACACTGACTCGTGCCTTCGAGACCAGCTATCCACTACCCAAAACGAGCTGAAGAAGACTCAGGAGGAGCTACTACAGATCAAGGTGGACCACGAAAAGAAGATGCAGGAGTTCGACCAGCAGATACGGGCTTTCCGGGAGATGTTGGAGGCCTCACTCGGCCTGAGTGCATCGAGCTCGAGCGCTCTCCATCACAGCAGCAATAAATTTTATTTCCATTTGTGTAAACATTCAAAACATATAGTTTTAATATACTATGTTTTTTTTTTAATAAATTTTCATTATAATAATAAAATAATTATATGAATATTTCATAATTGTGCTATTAATCGGTAATTTTTTTGAAAAATTAATATTTTTTAAAATATTAAATTGAATATTTCAGAGAAAATTATGTAAATTAATAAATTTTTTAAAAAAATATTTGTATACTTTTAGCATTGAAATTTTCGACATTAAAATAAATAAAAAAAATTAATATTTGTATACTTTTTCGACGCTAAAATTATAAAAATAATATTTAATTTATTAATTTTAGCGTCGAATACTTTCGTCGCCAAATATGAACTTTAGCGTCGGGAATTCTTCATTTTCGTCGAAAGTAGTTGGACGCAAAGTAATAGGTTTTTGCGTCGATAATTTGTATTTCGACGCTAATGGTCTTTCTCATCCACATTTTAGCGTCGAAGTTTAGTGTCGAAATTATTCGAAGCCATTTAGTTTTAGCGTCAAACTATTCACTTTTTGCGTCGATTATTTTCGACGCTAAAGGCCTTATTTTTTGTAGTGTCCGATATTCCAGGAAGTGTCGTAGGAGTCTAGAAATCAAGTTGTTTATCTGTGTATTTTGAATCATGTTGAGCACGTTGTTGTATATATTTGAATAAAGGCTTTTGATTTGTTTGTGTAATTTTGGGCACGGAGCCCTTAAATATTGATGATGAGCATCTTATGTGTCTTGAATAGTGAACCTAAGGTCTTTATATGTATTGATGTTCATTATAGGTCAGATTGTGGTGTTGTAATGTGTTCTAGGTTGCATAAATTTAGGACTCATCATATCTGTTATTCTATAAGTTTGAGGCTTATGGAGATAGATTATTCATGTCTCATGCCGGTAGCATTCTGGTTCAGGCGGGGTGTTACAATAGTTGACCTCAATACTAACGGTTCCATACTACCTTTGCACGGGATAAGAAACAGGCAAAAATACCAGTCTATACGTGGTGGAGTGTGTTGAGGAAAAAAATCACATTGTCTAAGGATTGATCTTAAGATTAGACAACATTCAACTCTCCGGCTAACTTTTGAATTGAGTTAAACTCATGAATTTCAACATTTTCCCTTTACAATATATAATTGTCTTTATTTTTTGACTATTTTACCCCTCGACATACTAATAATGACAGTAATAATTTATAAGCTTAGGAAAATAAGACCATCAGGATTACTATTATACCATTTCTTAGCGTTGCTACTGTCATTTATTAGTTCATCGGGGGTCAAATAGCCAAATAAAAAAATAATGATAATAATAAAATGTCTAAGGTTTTGATGTAATTTAAAAGTTGAGGGGAATCCTACATGTGCGGTAGAAATTGCTGCAGAAATTCGTGACTTGACAAGGCGTGGTGCTCCTCGATTTTGGCTTGGAACTTTCAAAACAACTCAAGTCAAGAAGCAGCAAGAGCTTATAACATATATGCTTTTGCAATGAGAGGTTCCTCGGCCATTCTTAACTTCCCTAATTAACATTTTTCATCTGGGGTCAATACAATTCCTCTAGTAGCCCTTCTTTAACTTTGTTTTTTTGATCTTCTGACCTTTGGAGGGCATCGAGGTTCTTGGAACTTTTAATGGAGAATATGAGAATCTTGAGAAAGGAGAGGAGAAGGCTCAACAATAAATAAATAATCTTTGGAGAAGTTCTCGGCCCAACAGAGAGAAAATAACCCGAAAATGGAGAAGAATGAGAATATTTAGTGAGTAGTGGGATGGTTCATCAATAGAGTAAAATAGATTCAAGAATGGAGAAGAAGAAGATGAAGAGTTCAAAATCTTAAGGAGAAGAGAAAGAGGTACCCTAGGTTCCAAGCTAAGAATATATACTTGGGATCTTAAAGGCATTTTAGTCATTTTGCCTACATGGTTAACTTGAATGGGTAGTTCCTCCCTTAAATAGGGGTATTTTGGTGATTTCTCATAAAATTTAAATATCTTCTTTGATGTTTAGAATTGAAGGATCTATTTCGGGATACGGGCAACAATTTGGGTCAGGATTCGTTTATTCGTTCGATTCGCTTTAAAGCGAATACGAGTTTGAAAAAATTGATTCGTTTAATAAATTGGTCAATTCGATTCGATTCGTTTATTAAACGAATCGAATACGGATTTAAATTCATTGATTCGTTTATTCGTTTAGGATTCGTTTTATTATTTTTATTTACTAGTTCTTGTTAATTTTCAATTAAGATTCGAGAAATTATAGTTAATTATCATAGAAAAAAATAATATTTTCGATATTTGGTGGGGTATTTTTAGTAAATATATTAATTACATATTTCATATGTATATATTTATGAAGAATTAATGTAAATCAAATGTGGTAAATTATTTTATAAATAATATTATTGACTAAACGAATATCCGTATTCGATTCGTTTAATAAATGAATCGAATACGAATATTGATATTAGTATTCGTCTAATAAATTAATCGAATACGAATCCATCACATTTTGATTTGAAACATTTAGGATTCGATACAAATTAATTCGTTGATTCGTTTTACCACCGATAAGATGATTGTCATTTATCTTATGGGTGGAAAACCCTTATAGGTGCCGATGCAGAAAGGGTTTCTGACAACAGCAGCCCACTTGTCGGGGTTGGTCTTTTTTTGAGAATAGCCATTGAAAAAGAGAGATATTTTTGGGTGGGTCTAGTGAGTTGGACCAATAGCAACCATTCTGTTGCTGGCATGGCAACATTTTAGTGGTGGCTCTTGACCTTCCAAGTGGTCCCTCCAATTAGTGGCATGACATTTATCTCTAAGAGATTAAGAGATGTATTGAATTGAGATTTTAAAAGACTATTTTAAGTTAAATAAGTCTTGTGGTATTCATTAAGACTTTTAAATAATCTAAAAAGTTTTGTGATATTCCATTAAGACTTTTAGGACTTTTTAAATAGGGTGTCCAAATTCAATGATATTCAATCAAGACTTTAAACAAATAATAAAAAGTCTTATGGTATTGAAAAACTTGTTGATTTTGAAGGATTTTTATATGTGGGATTATGTGAGACTTTTTATTAGAAACTATAAATATCAAATCCTATAAAAAATCCCACCATAACCCATCAGACTTTTGACAGAAGATTTTTTTGAGGCTAGAGAAGAGAAGAAAAACAGACTTGTGAACTCTTCGTTAACAAGGTACTTTTGTGTTCCAATTTTTTATTATGTGTGGATCGATTTTATTTGTGAATGAAAAATAGATAGATTGATGATCTAGGTTTATTCCTGAAATATTTGATTGTTGTGTCCTTTTCGCTGTTGCTGTGTCCTTTATTGAATCTCAAAGTAATCTAACTGTGAATCCGATTTTAAAGATTAAAAACTTCCAGTTTGATTTTTCAACCTTAAAAAAATTGTTGTTTTTGTAAAATACTTACTCTCTTAACCCACCACAATTTGTAAAATGGCTTTAGAAGTAGTATTCACATATCAATTTCAAAATAAAATAATTAATGATGTGAACGAATTAAAAGCTTTTAATCTCAGGCATTTTGAAATGAATTAAAAGCCATTTTGAAATGAATTAAAAGCCATTTTGAACGAATTAAAAGCCATTTTGAAATGAATTAAAAGCCATTTTGAACGGATATATATCAAACCTATATATTTTAATCATGTTAGGATCTGTTGAACTATTTTTTTATCATTTTCCTTTAGGTTTTACTTTGATTAAATTAATTCAGTTATAATTTGGTTGAACTATTGTTATTATAATTTTTTTGTTTAAGAAATTTGAATATTAGCTTTTACTTTGATGAATATTGATGTGCACAAGATGATTTATTGGTATCAATTTATCAAAAAAAAAAATTTAACTTATCAATGTATTTTTAGTTTTGATATTCCACTTCCTATAGATTGTATTGGGATGAATTTTATCATCAAATTTCGTTTGCTTTATCAATCTTGATTATATGTTCCTATACCATTTGAGCTAAATGCATCGTTTGAAAAAAATATATATTATTTGTTAACATCCAATAAATTTTCTTAATTTATTGTTTTGCAGCCTCATATATATATATATATATATAATATATATATATATATATATATATATATATATATATATTATGGATGTATAATGTCACAATCGCACATGTACGAAGGTAATGGCATAGAGGAAGAAGAAATTAATGACGAAGATTTGGATGATGAAGAATTTTATGAAGTCATTTACTGTTCAATGATGGCAATTTATTCAATAATGCATGTGTTAAATCAGTTTTTGTTTTGATGCATGGTGAACCTATTGAACGTCCATTAACTCGACGGCGAATTACTACCATTGGATATGACTATTTCATATGGTTCTATTTCATATGATTCTATTTTTTGTTATTGTTGATGCAAATGTCCACAACTTGAACCAATTGACTTTCATTAGCTTTTTTTTTATTTATGGTTTCATTCCATATAATATATGTTGATGGTATTTTCAGATCCCATGGTTGTTTAGGAATACGCCAGGGGTAGGAAGGTAAATTTCCTTCATGGTCAAAATCATTAAAAAGCCGACCCGACCACATGAGTGAGGGGCCGAGCACTTGATGAAAGGTGACCGACCACTTCGGTTCGGATTACCGAGCATTATCAGATCAGTGGCAACATTCTCAATTCAAAAGAATATCATAATCGACCTCATGAAGACCGACCAGATAAGCGAGGCAAATTCAGGAAGGTAGAGCATCCTATTTTCTCGGATGAGGTGACAAGTTATCCTACTTTCAGGGGGAGAACTGATGAAATCAGTATCTTAATAGGAAAAAAGGAGTAAAGATAGTTTGAAGTTAGGAAACCTTGTGGAAGAAGGAGATTAACTCAACTGGGAACCCTTGTAAAAGAAGGAATATGATTTCTTCACTATTATAAATAAAAGGGGAAAGCATAGATAAAAGGGTTGAGATGAAAATCAATATCAAGATCATTGGGATCATGCTTGTAAACAAAAGAGAGACCAGAGAAGCATATCTCAATAATAAAAATATCATATGTTCAATGCCCGTGGACGTAGGTTGGATCTAGCCAGCCGAACCACGTTAAATCTCTTTGTCGATTGGCGTATTTATCTGTCTTTTGCTAAGTTTGCTTTCGGCTTCCCCATAACCGAACAAATTCACTATTGAGGGAGGATTGTCTCGGGCGTAATATTCTCATATTTCCATGAGACCAAAATCAGCCGTCAACGGTTGGCGCCGTCTGTGGGGAATCCAACAAAAAGCAACTCGCGTAAGTAAGACGATGGCAGAAGACGGAAATCACCAGTTGTCAGGGAGTTCAACAACAGAATGGATGGAGAAAATAGAGGAGGAGCTTGCAATACGCAGTTGCGTTAGTACACAAACACAGAGTAAGATGGGGGAACCAACGGAGGGCGTATCACTTCCGTCAGGTCCCGACGGCAAGAAGTAACGAGTAAGCTACTTTTACGAACCCACAATCAGAGATTATTACTACGGCCAAGGCCACCCAATGAAGCCCCACAGAATCCGGATGGCCCACAAACTGATCGTCCATTACGCTCCCCACCGTCGGATGGAAATCAACCGTCCATTCCCCACGGGGCCCTCTGACATCCGCAGATTCCACTCTGACGACTACGTCGATTTCCTCGCCTCCGTTTCCCCCGAATCGTCGAGCGGCCCGTCATTATCGAGGCACCTAAAATGGTTCAATGTGGGCGAGGATTGTCCCGTGTTTGATGGGTTTTTTGGGTTCTGTCAGGCCTCTGTCGGCGGCTCCATTAGTGCTGTTGTTAAGTTGAATATAGGTGATGCTGATATTACGTTGAATTGGGCTGGTGGGCTCCACCATGCTAAGAAGAGTGAAGCTTCTAGGGTTTTGTTATGTCAATGATATTACCCTTGGCATTCTCGAGTTGCTTAAAGTTCACATGAGTTATGACGTTTTCTTTCCATAAATTTGGGGATTTCTTTCATAGGACTGGGCATATCAGGGATGTTGGGGCTGGACAGGGGAAGTATTATGCACTGAATGTCCCACTGAATAATGGCCTAGATGATGAAAGTTTCCATGGCCTTTTTCGACCCATCATCTAAAAAGTCGTGGAAGTGTATCAGCCCGATGCAGTTGTTCTCCAGCGCGGAGCAGACTCATTGTCCGGTGATAGGTTAGGATGCTTTAACTTGTCCGTTAAAGGCTATGCAGATTGTCTTCATTTTCTCAGATCCTTCAATGTTCCACCAATGGTCCTGGGTGGAGGAGGATATACCATCCGGAATGTTGCTCGTTGTTGGTGCTACGAGACAGCAGTTGCAGTTGGGGTATAACCTGATAATAAGTTGCCTTACAATAAATACTATAAGTACTTTGGACCAGATTACACTCTTCATGTGGAACTAGGCAACATGGAGAACCTAAACACACACAAGGATATGGAGAAGATAAGAAACATACTACTCGAGCAACTTTCTACATTAATTCATGCTCCCAGTGTACCATTTCAGACAACACCACCCACTACACAACTTCCTGCAAAGCCGGAGGAGGACATGGAGCAAAGGCCGCAACCTCGCATTTGGAATGGGGAGGTTTATGAGTCAGATCATGAAGAGGATGATAAACCTCCACATATGACAAGTTTTTGATGATCACACGATGGATCCAAGAGAAGCATAACACGGGGAGGGATGATACCCCCGTGGCATTTGCTTACTCCAGTGTTACCGAACATAAGGAGGAATATGCCCTTAATGTTTCGGACACTCTCTGATCCCCACCTACCTGATCACTCAGATCCAAGAGAAGTGTAGCTTGGGGAGGGATTGTGCCCCCGTAGCTTATGCTTGCTCCAGCATTGTAAGGAGGAGCCCTCGAACGATACACAGGCTCTATGGAGACCTGGAGTATAGAGGATGTGCCCTTACCATTATAAACGCTCTCTGATCCATATCCTGGTTCGCCGGGACTCTGAACTGAAAGATTCAGAATTTTGTTTTGGAGACCTCGGGCAGGACGCTGTTTTGAGGCATCCGTGTTGTTTTTTATACTTGCAAAATGTTTTATTTTGGGACAAGCGCTAAGTCGCCCCCGCCCTTTAATTTTATTTTTCAGAGTTTTGTTTTTGTTTTCCGCTGGTCTGGTAGGGGGACGCCCATGCCAGACTCGGTAGGGCTTCAAAAGGTTGATTCACTTCCCTTCTGAATAAGTCCCACCTGATCAATCGGCTCGGGGCTGGATTCGTTCCGCCGAGGCCACTTGATTAATTGGCTCGGGACTGGTTTCGTCCTGCCGAGGCCACTTGATTAATTGGCTCGGGACTGGTTTCGTTCCGCCGATGCCACTTGATTAATCGGCTCGGGGCTGGATTCGTTCCGTCGAGGCCACTTGATTAATCGACTCGGGGCTGGATTCGTTCCACCGAGGCCACTTGATTAATCGGCTCAGGGCTGGATTCGTTCCGCCGAGGCCACTTGATTAATCGGCTCGGGGCTGGATTCGTACCGCCGAGGCCACTTGATTAATCGGCTCGGGGCTGGATTCGTTCCGCCGAAGTCAGATGTTTCTTTTCGACTCGGGGCTGGATTTCGTTCCGCCGATGCCACTTTGTCTCTCTCAGCTCGGGGTCGGGTTACATCCCACCGAGTCCATCCACTATTCGACTAGCTCGGGATCGATTCTCATCCACTGAATGATTCCATATTCAGTACATGTTATCCCCTCACAGGACGAGTCTCAAGTGTTCGTTTGAAGGGAGTCGTGCAGAGCAAATTATGAAATACAGAAGAAAATAGCAGAAAACACAAAAATAAATTCAAACAGAGTATGAAATGTTGTTATAAAAAAAGTAAAGTTTACACATGGCCCTATTCGGGTTACCCATTGTCAGTCAGCCCGCGCAGGGGCAGTCGGTTCCTCCTCAACAGGCTCAGAAGACGGAAGGCTCGGCTCGGCCTCGGGAGGTGGGATAGTATCTCCTACATTGACAACTTGGGAAGCCCCAACAGTTACGGCTTCAGAAGCAAGAAAAAGAACCTCAGGCCGGACCTCTTCAGGAGCAAGAGCCTCAGATCGATCCTCTTCAGGAGACGGGGCGATCGAAATAGGATCGAGATCCATCACTTCCTTGTGAGAAGGGGGGAGCCATTCCTTAAACTCCTATTCTGAGATTTCCCTTTGCAGAAGCGGATGGCCGCATGGATAGGCCCCATATCAAGGTTGGGCAACACCATCGGAATAATTTCAGCACAATCACCGACCCCTTCAAGACGGATGGATTCCCTCTCGACCTTCAACTCAAGTTCTCTCCTCTTAAGCTCATTCATGGCTGGCACCAGATGAGAAGTGGCCTCCCAAATGTCCTGACCAAGGTCGTCCACGCCAAGAATCACGGTACCTTTCTGTTTTTTAGAGGAACCCTCATGCACCTTTTTCTCTCTCCGGACGGGCTGCTTCTTACTCAGGACGCATTCCTCCTCCGCCTCCTCCGCCCCGAATTGACGCTTCATTTTTCTAGTAGATTTTGACGGGCTGGAAGTTCGGGCGGAAACTGTTGGCGATACCCTGGAAGGTGAAGATAAACTTTGGATAGCCAACGAGGCCGCTTCTTCAGTCACTCCTCTGGCCTCAGCAGTCGATGGCCGTCTCCGAGAGGATCCGGCCCCAATCTGGTCGATTTTCTTTGTCTCACCAGCCATTTAATCAAGGTATTTTGGCCTTCTTGATATGTCTATACAAAAAAAAAAAAAAAAAAAAAGATAGAGAAGGAATAAAGCGAAAACAAGAAGAATGGTCAGTCCAGAATCTGAGCCTGAAAATTCAAAATCGTGCCAAGCAAACAAGGAGACAGTTTAAAAGGTTAGTAAGGCCCACCTATCCGCCCCGGGACCTTCGGAGGGGCAGTGCGAATCAGGCCCGACTCAATAAAGGCCTCATCATTGACCAGTTGCTTCCAATGAGTGGCATATAGCCGAGCCCAATGCACCCGCGCTCGGACCTAGTGGGAAACCTTAGGAGCATCCCTCCAACAAGCTGGGAAGAGTCAAAGCAATTAGAAATCTATCGTAAAGTCAAAAACAGGAGTACTAAGGGTTAGATTCCTAACCTCCCGCTCTAAAGATATCCAGGACAGAAACCTCTTCTTTATGAGATCTCAGAACCCGCCCCCAATCTCCGGTGGCCCAAAACCATAAATCCTTAAAGTTTTTATTAGACTCTGGGAGTTTTCCAACAAATATTTGAGGAGTCAGCGTAAGCAGAGAGGTAATACCAACCATGGTGCGATCTCAGGTTAGCCTTCAGTCCATACAACCTTTTCACTTCTTCCAGACAGGGTTCGCCGAGCCCCACCCGACTCCAAATCACATATAGCCCGGCCAGAATCCTCCAACTATTCTGGCTCAATTGGCAAGGGGCGATCTCCATCTCGGCCAGCATCCAGGCAAAGTAACGTTGAAGAGGTAGCCAAAGACCACACTCAAAGAAAGCCGGAAGAAGGGCCACTGAACTTTCGTCAGGTTGGCTAGCACGATCCATTGGCCCGGGGACTTCGAGCGCGATATCTATCGGGATGCTATATCGTTGCCGGAGCAGTGTGAGGTCGTCTTCAATTATTTTGGAAGGACAGTCCATGTCCAGACCCGATGAGTTAAAATCACCGGGCCCTGGGTCATTCTGAGGGATCCTATGATGATAAGTATCTTGTTCAATTTCAGAGAGGGTGGGGGTAGTGTCGAGGTCCTCTATGCTTGATGCCCCAGAGCTCGAAGAAAGCTTTTCAACAGTAGGGGTCGGAAGCCCAACAGGGTTTGCAGAGGAAGACCCGGTGTCAGACATCCCTGACATCCGAGAAATAAGAGAAAAATGGGGAAGGTCAGTCTACAGCTAATTTCTAAAGCTAGAGCCGGTGGGTTCTAAATGCCCTAACAATCCGTCAAATCATAAATCTCTCCCTAGCAACATCAAAGATTTGCAACTTGTGAAAAAGCAAAGCAAGAAGGACGGTCATAAAACTTACTTGTTTCTTTCGGAAAGATGAAAGTTTGCTCGGTGTAATCTAGTTACCCTTCGAGTTCACTGGTCACAGGTTGAGAATAAGGAGTTCTCACAGTTAAGGAATTCGAAGTATTCGTAAAAGAAAGCAACAGTGTTCTCTCCGTTTTTATATAATTTGATCAGGGCATTTCTGGCCGTTGGATCAAACGAAGGCGTCAGATGTACGCCGCGTGTCATCATTAAAATGATTTTTCAGAATTAGATAGACGGCTGAGATTGGACACCTTTTTTAACTGACCATAAACGGTCGTATTGTTTTTCTTTTGGCGGGAGATCGACAAATGGTTGACAATTGGCAAGCTCCCGTTAAACCCTAGAAGTGATCTAATGCGCATTTAAAAGGATGTGACGGTTGCGCATTTCTAGAGGCAAAGTTACAGAAGGGAAATAAGGAAATTTCACCTCGGTAGGAAGAAAGTCAGGCCGAGCACCTGAAGCCAGACAGATCAAAATAGAAAATATGAGCCGAAAAATTCTCCCTCAGAAGACCGACTATAAGTTTGTCCGCCACACCACTCTTGTGTAGTTCCCAGCACCAACTCGTATAACTCGTTGAAACCGAGAACTAGGAGACAAATGTTGATGGTATTTTCAGATCCCATGTTTGTTTAGGAATACGCCAGGGGTAGGAAGTAAATTCCCTTCCTGATCAAAATCATTAAAAAACCGACCCGACCACATGAGTGAGGGGCTAAGCACTTGATGAAATGTGACCGACCACTTCGGTTCGGATTACCGAGCATTATCAGATCGGTGGCATCATTCTCAGTTCAAAAGACTATCATAACCGACCTTATGAAGACCGACCAGATAAGCGAGGCATATTCAGGAAGGTAGAGCATCCTATTTTCTCGGATGAGGTGACAAGTTATCCTACTTTCACAGGGAGAAAAAGGTGAAATCAGTATCTTAATAGGACAAAAGGAGTAAAGATAGTTTGAAGTTAGGAAACCTTATGGAAGAAGGAGATTAACTCAACTGGAAACCCTTGTAAAAGAAGGAATCTGATTTATGTATTATTATAAATAGAAGGGTAGAGTATGTGTAATGACCATCAGAATCATTAGGGTGAGACTTGTAAACAAAAGAGAGATCAAAGAAGCATATCTCGGTAATAAAAGCATTATTCAGTTTGTGTCCATGGACGTAGGTTGGTTCTGGCCAGCCGAACCACGTTAAATCTCCTTGTTGATTGGTGTATTTATCTGTATTTTGTATTTAAATTTGCTTTTGGTTCTCCCTTAACCGAACAAATTCACTATTGAGGGAGGATTGTCTCGGGAGTAATATTCCCTTGTTGCCTTGAGACCAAAATCAGCCGTCAACAATATCTATTTAAAAAAATATATATATATATACGTAGTCCTTTCAAATCTTACAAATTCTTATGATATAAATCTTTTAAAATCTTATAAGTAAAAAATCTTTATTAAAAAAAATGTCATAAAATCTTATAAGTCATTACATTCTTTAATTGTCTTTTAAAATATACTGGACTTATTTATCGATAAATAGTCTTTTAAAATCTCAATTGAATACACCCCCTAAGTGTCTGTTTGGTATAGTTTCTAATAGAGGTAAAATAATTTTTTTAATCTTAAAATATTTTTTCAAAAACTTTTGTGGTGTTTGATTGTATTTTAAGTAAATTTTTTGAAGATTAAAAAAAATATTTTGCCTCTATTAGCAAAAGCCCAAAATTTGAGTTTTCAGGAGTGGAGCTTGAAAAGATTTTTTAAATGGTTAAATTATCTATAATGCTCTTTTTTAATTTAGCATTCTTTCATAAACACAACTTAAAAAAAAAACATATCTAATAAAATAATTTTATAATTTTTTTATAAAAACTCTCATTTATAACTAATTATTTAGATGTTTTATTATCAAAAACTCTACTTCTAAAAACCATACTAATAAAATTATAATTGAAAAATTATACCAAACTGATCCAAGTGTCTTCTTTTTGGAGGGTCACCATAATTTATCCATATTTCTCAAATTTACTCGTGACGAATCAATCCTCTCATTAAGTAACGTGTTGACTTCTTATTAGCCCAACAAATACAACCAACAATAAGATTCCCTAGTCTTCATTAACGAAGAATGATGTAAAGGAAACTATTGCTGATCGATTCTTTTTGCAGAGACACATGTTTCGTATCTCCATGTTGTCATGTTGCTGAGGAACATTGTAGGCATATCTTGAAGATCACCGTGGGGACTATCCCTCACTCACGAGCCTTCATGCAATGGTCTGGCACAATAGAAATCACTCGCAGGGGGACGAACCCTTTCACACTGGCCTTCTTAGAGATAATTGACTACCCTCGGCACCAGGGTGCTTCAAGTGGATCATCTGCATGAACAAAACTCTGACGCATGTCTTCATTGAGACAAGGCCGCTTTTGGCACCCTGGATGTTAGTTCCATTTTTGTTGGAAATATTCGTAACAAAACATGTTCAATTGAGTTGTAATGAGTCTCGAAGATCTTAGAACAATTGGACAAATATTTGGACAATATCATATGGAGATATCAGAACGATGTTCACTCTTTTGAATATTCCAGACGATTCAGAGTTCCAATTGACATGAGGTCGGTTGCATTGGAAAGAATACTCGAAAACGATCGCATACATATAATGAATGCATGATCTGGCCAAGGGCTGAGAAAGTTACAAGTGTTTTAAATTGTACCTGAAAACCAGTCTACGACCTGCGTTCAAGTTGCGATTTCATTTGCGTTCGAACGTCTAGAGGCATAAACTTTGCGTTTGAAGTGCGTTCGAACGTTCTGCGTAAGTAGGATATTTTGGACACGTTTTTAAACCAAATTAACACTAGGAAATCTTTTCTTTTGCCTTACATATATAAACAAATATTGAGCCAACTTCACAAGTGTTGAAAACACATTATCTTGAGCCTAAACACATTCTTAGTTTTCAATCTTCTTGTTCTCACCTTGCAGACTTATTTGCTTTTCTTGTCTTCTTTGTTTGTGGTGAGATTGATCTTTGTTAAACTATCAACACATCAAAACTCAATTTCCTAAACCTTTATTGTTCTCAAGGAGGAAGATTGGTAGTCAGAGTTCCGGCGTTCAGAGTTGCAGAGTTGATCCGCTCAGAGACTTCATAAGTTCTGAAAAAAAATCGTGGGGTACGGGTTCGAGGAGTTCTTCGAGTTCTTGCAGTCTAGAGGTACTAGAGTCAGTGACGTTGCCACCATAGGTATTTTACCATCACTGTAAGTTTTTCTTTATATAGTGGATTTAGGCTGGTAGCCGAGATACCCAGAGTGATTTTTTACTCGCATGAGGTTTCCACTTCATTACTAAAATAACTTGTGTTGATTTTGTATGGTTGATTTATTTTCTGCTTTAATATTCTGTTTTGATTTATTGCTATTAAAATTAAGGGTTTTTGTTGAAAAAATCATAGTAACAATATTTAGTACTTGTCTTAATTATTGTGTTAATTCCGCATAAAGTCAGAACCTTTGATAAATACGAACTTTCAATTGGTATCAGAGCCTGAACACGATATTTAACCCATTTAACTATGGAAAGAAGTCAACCCTAAAATTTTCCCCCATTATTTGACGGGATTGAATATTTATATTGGAAGGTTCGCATGAGAGCATTCATGAAATCCTTAGATGATAGAGTCTAGATGACAGTAGAGTACGGGGTGGAAACCTTCCGTGGTTATAATTGATGGGATCTCTTCCCTTAAAGATAAATTATCCTGGACCAAGGATGAATTTGACGCTAGCAATAAGAACACCAATGCAATTAATGTCATTCATGGTGCTGTTTGCTCTACTGAATTTATGAGAATCTCTATGTGTGAGATAACCAAGGATGCTGGGACATCCTTCAGACTCTGAATGAGAAAAATAAGTCTGTTAAAAAGAATAGATTTCAAGATCTTGCTACTAGGTTT
>SKCR01027958.1:0-66220 GCA_019454045.1 Zanthoxylum bungeanum | reverse complement strand
CCATAAGACATGTGCATTAGTATCTTCATTAACATGGTTCACTATAATATCATCGATCCATTGACGAATAGTACTACATGTCTTTTGGTGAAGATTATTCCACTTTTCATCGGACATTGCTTCTCGTTTCTCCTCCAGAAAGATCAATCCATCATAATCCTTCACATATAGAAGGTCTTTCATCATTCATCTCCATGTGAAATAATTAGTACTTGTTAACAAAATTATTTTTCTGTTGCCCCCATCCATTACAAAAAAATTCAAAGCAGAATTTCAAAAAAGGAAGCTCACCGTTGCATCTGGAATGGTCGAAAATAGTGGAAATAATATTTCGTTCGTCAAAATCCAACACATGGACCAAAATATAAAATTTCAAAAGTTACAGATGTCAAGTGCAATTTCTGAAAGTTCAAGGACAAAAATATAATTTTTAAAAAATACATGGACCTTTCTGAAATTTACCAAAGTTTTGTTGATGTGGCACTGGTGATGTCAGACACGTGGCATATGACTGGGTTGCTGACGAGTTCTGCTGACTGTGTTGTTGACTATACGTTGACGGATGACGTGGTGCTGACTGGACGATGATGTGGCAGCTGACTCAGCGTCTTCAACCTTCAGCAGTCACGTGGCGCGGGTGTTGGCGCGTGAGCTTCCTCTGGTTGGCACGTGCGGCTTCTCAGGACCTCCGTTTGATCACCGGAAATACTATCGTGCTCTTCTCTCATCATGAAAAAACCGATGGCATACTCAAAATCGATTTTTGACAACTTTCGTCAGAACCGATTTTCCAAACCGAAGCATTGTTTCTGAATTTCGGGATCCCTCTATGTAACCTTAACTCCTGATACTACTTGTTGTGATATAAACAATCATAATAAAGAAGAAGTGAGAGAATAAATCTTATTTATTACTCAACAAAAGAATTACAAAGTTATTTCAAAAGCTTTACAAAAAATCTCTCAAACACTTTTTACTCTCTATATTAACTCACTTAGGATTTATGAGATGCTTAACAAATGACTTTGGGGCTCCCTTTTATAGGACCAAAAATATGTGCTACAGTACCAAAAACGCGTTACCAACTTCTGTCATGCATGCCGGAGTCCAGCAAATGCATGCCGGAGTCCAGCAAGAAGACAGTGGCGAAATTGAAATAACGGTTGATGTTGATGGAGCAAAAGGAAAAGGAAAACCCAGTGGTGGAAGCAGTTATAGTTTTAGCCAAAGTTGCTGGTGGTGCTGAGGAAGTCGCGCGCGGCACTGCAACGACATCAGCCTCTGTCGCACGTGATGTTGTGTTGTTCTTCTCTTCCAGCGCCCGCAGTGTGCTTCTCAAGTCTCATGTGGTGTTGTCCATGTTTTCTAGTGAGGTCATGAGTGGGTCTTGATTTCTTGAAGTTATTTGAAAAGAGGAAGATGAGGGGATGTTGTGATATGAGGTGATTTGGATTTGGGAAAAAGATGAAGAATTTATAAATTTTGGAAATTTAGAGATTTGATTTTGTTGGGCATCGTTGGAATTTAATAGATGTGATGGAATTTGGGAATTCCAAAGTGGTGCAGCGTAGACATGTGAATTTGAGGGAGAATTTTCACTGTGAGATTTTGAACTGGAAAGGAAAATTTGATAAAGTATATCTTGAAGAGGGGGATAAGCATTGTGGATTTGGTTAAAGGTTAAGATCACCTCTTATCAAATTCTGTAAAAGCCAACTTTGGTTTTCATTTTCTGGAATCTGCCATGAACTTAAAAGGAAAATGAGTTGTAAGGAATTGAAGAGTCATGTAAGAATTGAATTTATATACATGCAATTTGACCATTTGGGCGGGACATTGTTTGTACCCAAAATACTCAATAACGAATATAATCATTCCATAAGTTAAATCTTTTACATTTTAATAGTGACTGCCCAACCCAATTAATAATAAAATTCGACCCAAACTCAGGGAAGGCCAAAATAAATATTATCCTCAAAGTCAGTTTCTTCGAAAATTAAACATATGCTAGATTTCCTCATTCATGCATCATTTTCCTCTAACTAGAGAAAGTGGAAAGAGTGACAGTAAGAAGGAGGGAACGATTACTTGCAGGAGAGATAGAAGAAGAGAACAGTTGTTTGTAGGAGTATAAATTCAGAGATCGACAATCGAAAATATCACTCAACTCAATCTAACAACAACAACAACTCAAATTCAAACTCTATTTCCAGTAGTTTATCTCTTTTAGAATTATAATTCCAATAGTTTTAGTCTTTTAGTAATTCCAACTTTCCTTTTATAATTAAAATTCCAGCACTTTAAGCACTCCTTTTACAATTTCAATTGCAGTAGATCTATATTTATTTATTTTTCATGCATCTTGCTTAAATCTAATTGTTCATCCCTTTCGTATTTTAGAAGACTTGTTAGCAATAGTTTGTTTTAGAAATCAGCCATCATCAATTTTAACTTTGAGGACTTGCTCCACTGGCATGCCCGCGCACGACATTTTTTTTTAAGCCAATAATTTGGGATAAAAAATCATGTTGAATCTCGTATGAAATTCCAAATCAAATCGAGTTTTAAGATTTTCTATCATTTCTAACAACAACCGATGATTTACTTGTTCTTTAAAACTAAAATATTCGAAAAGGCAACGCAAATTTATAGCATATGAAACTTAAAATGAGCTCTATTTGATATTGTGGTTTAACTTGTGGTAAGATGATAAAATTATATTTTGGTCAAAATATAGTTTTTGAGTGATTAAAAGTTATAATTACTAATCATGATTTCTTTTTTTAAACAAAAATGAGTTTTACAAAAGTTTAATATTTTTAATTTTTAAAAACTATCAAAATATTAAAAAAAAAAACTCATAATAATTTTTTAAAATAAAATAAAATTACATAACACTATTTGTGAATTACAATTTATTCACCACATTTTTCAATCACAACCTTTTAAAACTTCTTACAAAATATTATATTGCAAACTAAATAGAATATAAATGCATAAAGGAAGCAAGTTCTTAACTCTGAGTACGAAAATGTCATTATTTTGAACAATAAAAAGAACTTCGTAAAATAATAATAATAATAATAATAATAATAATAATAAGTGTCAGATCTGAGATTTGAAGAATTCTAAATGGACTCTTAAAATTGGGTCATTTATCTTGAGAAAAAATATGCGTATTTTTTTTAATCATAATGTACATATATGAATAGGATCTAAATAATTTATTAGAATTGGTAATAAATTCAGTTTTTATTCTTTCCGTTCAAAATTTTTAATATCTAAAATTTGTAATGATGGACACATCCTTTTCTATTGAAACAAAAAGCTGTTTGTATTGGAAACTAAAAAAATAAACAAAAAGCTGTTTGTATTGGAAACTAAAAAAATAATCCTTGGATTCAAAAGAACGCAATTGCCTATGGCTTTTCATTTTCAATCCAACGTGGATGTGAATAGACGGCATTGTAATTTCCTTGTACTGTCTCCTCGGTGGTGGTACAAATTTAACTTAGCATATTAATTCATGTTCTTTAAGTAATCTATTTTCTTGGAAAATTTTGGTTTAGTTTCCTTGATGTTTCTTCAAGTTTAATAATCTCACATTAATGGCAAAGTAATATTTTTTTTTTTTTAAAAAAAAAAAGTATTTAAAAAACTCCATAGGAAAAACCAGTTTGTATATTAGGCCGCATGGTATTTCACCTTGCACTTGAAATCTTCATTTATAATACCCTAAAAAAAGAAGAAGAAGAGAGAGAGAAACGAAGAAGAAGAAGAAAAATGGAAAATAAAACAAAACAAAAAAGAAAATGTTCTTTTGTCACTTTAGGTATGAAGTGTTGGCTTTGGATTTTACTTTCAGATTCTGAATTCGAATTCAGATATTATATTTTTTTATAAGAACCTGAGATAATCATGGATTTTACCCGCTCCACTTAAGCGATGAATTGTCAGTGAGATTTTTAACGATTCTAAAAAAATATATTGCTTAATAAAAAAAATTAAGTAGAAAATTGAGAAAACAAAGAGAAATAATCATCAGCAGGAGGAGGAGGAAGAACCTCGGTTGGGTGTCAATTTTTTTTTTTAATTTTTTTTTTTAAATATATAGAGCGCATTTATCAGAGAACTTATTTTAATTCATATTCAAACACATACCCCGTAAACCCAAACAGCTTTTGTTAATACAATATAATTTGGTTGCTGCATCAAAATTCATTAATTCAAATAGAGAGAGAAAGAAGAGAACAAGAAAATTGAAAATCCTGAAGTAAAGTTGGAGATTAATTTGATCAAACTTCACGGCCAAGATTGTGAATCTTAATTAAATTTAAGTTGTAGCCATTCTTCATGATCCTTTTTTTTTTTTTTTTCCCGTGATTATGACAATAATGTATGATTTCAGTCAATGTTTATCCAACTCGATGTTGTTGAAAATTGAAAATATTTCACTCACACAATCACAATATCTCCATATCTATCACCACATGCACATCTTTCTTAGCCCATATCATTATCATGCACATCTTTAATCTTATCTCTACAACTTAATTATTTTAGAGTAAACGTCACAATAATCGATACATACATCCGATTTCTAAAAATTTTACATAATTCATAAATGAAATCTATTTATTATTATTATTATTATTATTATTATTATTATTATTATTATTATTTTATCATTAATCAGAATTGATGACTCACCTGAAATGGAGAGATTCGAGCCGCAATGATAAATAAGGTGCAGTGGTCATGATGGGGAAGACGGGCACATGAAGAACTAACTAAACATAGAGAGCTTGCTTTGCTTTTGATTTGCTTCTTGAAAATGTGATGATTTGGTTGAGTTAGTAATGCACGTGCCCTGCTTCTCCATCTTGCTCTGCACACACCTTCTAATTAATATGATGCCACTGTTAGCTATAAAATTAAAGAAGCTAATTAATATATGTTTAGCTATTTTATTGATTAGAGAATTGAAGATAGAGAGAGAGAGAGAGAGATAATTTTGAGTGATAAGGTTGTTAATGAAAATGGTGAATTTGGGATCCACATATGCAAATATCTGGACTCTATGCCCACTCATTTATAACAAAATGAGGCAAATTAATAAGCCTTGCTTAAAGGCATGAATTGAAAAAAGCTTAGTTGGATGCGGGACCCTAATCCCAAAAACAGCTTGTCATCACAACTTGTGTAGGACCACAAACGCATGTCCTATTTTACTTTCACTTAATTACAATTATATCCCATCCCGGCGCCGTCGAGTGGCCGGAGAAAAAAAAATCCAATACCAGTGACAGTACTGCTGCTTAATTTATGCATCCGCCTCCCCTCTGTTGACACAGATTAAATTAAAGATGTCAATTTACGACGATTGTATTTCTGCTTAATTTTTGAAAGCACGCTGTTAAAATATTATGTAAATATTTGTTTTGACCAAACAATCAGTCTTGAATTTAACCTGATAAGTACATAATTTCGATCGGGATTTGAGATCCTTCATCATTTAGTTTAGATTTGTCTTGATTCAAAATACTGGTCAAAATTGAAGACGAAAAATCACTTCGAATCATAATTAAAATGAAATCAAACGAGATCGGTTCAGGACATTATATTAATATCTAAAATATTTATAGTAAAATCTTATGTAAGAAGGCGAATGTCTCTATTGCCATCCATATTTTATGTTTTACATTAATATCCAAAATATTTATAGCAAAAACCCATATATATATATATATGAGGATTTTATTTAGTTTTAAAATATTATGAAAATTTCGTCTAATTTCACTAAATATCGGTGTTTTGCTGAGAATGATATAAGAATGAATTGTTTCTTATTTTATGAAAGCTTCAAGCTCAAAATCTAGCTTGATTGCAAATCATATATCATGCAACTGTTCAAATCATCATATACTACATATTCCCTCAGCAGCTAGGTAATTAAATTAACTCATATGAAAATTAATAAAATATAGTCATAAGCATAAACATAAAATCAAAATATATAAAGTTGTAATTATCATAATTGTTAGTGCAGTAAACATGTAGGTATGATTTAATTAAGACTGATATTGTAGCTATAACTACCATATTAATTTATTAGTTCATTAATTTCAGTTTTATTATTGACTTGCATGGGGCTTCCGCTTTAAAACTCAAATCATACTCTTATTATGTCACCTAACTATTCTGGATATTACTATTAAATTTGGAAATATAAATATATTAACGTATGATATTACATTATTAGAAAATCATAAATAATAAGATGGTTATAATATTTTTTTTTATTTTAACTGTTGTCACTCAATTCTATTGGACGAAGTATTGTTGTAGAATTATATATATCTAATGATCTCATTTTTATGGTCAATATCCGTTAAAACTCCAACAGCATGTGTAGAAGAAAATATAATTAATTGTCATGTTTATATAGTTTTATTTAAACTTTTTTTAATTAGATTTGTTTTGTGTTTAGTTTTACGGTGAGTGTGATATTATGATTTCAAATTGAATCTAAATATGAGTAGGATTTGATTTTTTATTTATATTATTTTGGGTTTATTCAGTAATTGTATTTTTTTTTTTTTTGAAAGATGGAAAATATATTAAAACAACATCAGAAAATATAACTAACGTATCATGCCAAAAGCCCGATATATGATCGTTACAGGCTATCTTAACTAACTTATGCGTAATCTCATTACAAAATCTCGGTCGAAACTGGAACTTAACCACATTCAAGGACCGAGTGGTTACAAAGATTTCGTCTTTAATTAATTCACTCAATTTCCTTGAGACTATATCTCTTACCAAGCACAAGATTAACCACATTTTGCGCATCTGATTCTATAATAATAGTGGATGATAGCTTTGCTTCCAACACTTTATTCAATCCAAAAAGAATAGCACTAGCTTCAGCCTCTTCCACATCTTTGTTAGGGGTAGTAACATTAATTTGTTGCAACCGCAATCACCGATTGATTGTGGTCCTGAATGACTACACCCAACCCCAATTTCTTCCTATCTTTTCTAAAAGCGGCGTCCACATTAACTTTTAACCAATTTTCAGGAGGAGGGGCCAGCTTTGTGCATTCATTTCCTGAACTTGAGTCTTCACAATCACATCCGAACTCTTGACTATCTCGTAGGAGCTGTGTATTGCTTCAGCATTTGCCACATTCAGTAATTGTATTAAGATTAAATTAGATGTTCTAAATTTAGTAATTTTTTTAGTATATATGTTATATATTTTCTTTTGATTGGAAATGAAATATAATTATTAAGTGAATTTGTTTAGGCTTAAAACGAGTAGCCCGTGTTCTTTTCATATTTTTTGTTTTCTTTGTTAGTCATTTACCTTTATCAGAGGTCCTTCGATATCTTTGTAGTTTATTTTTTATTTTTTAGGATTGAGTAATAATATCAAGTCTCTGATTTTTTCTAAAATTATGAAGGAATCAATCACTTGAGTATGTCATATAAAATTTGATAACATCTATTTCTAATTTATGATTATTGGTTTTTGACATGTAATTTTCGTTTTATATAATTATATTTTCATAATCTTAATAACACATAATACTATTTAATTATTATTTTTATCATTTATTAATAGAGGTCCATTTTAAAAACCCATCTAAAACCCTTCAAAATTTAGTATAATTTAAGATCATCCATGATAATATTTATTTCTTATATATGAGTCTGAGTGTCTAACATTATGCTGGTGTGTAATTTTTTTTTAAAAAAAATATAATCATATTTTCATTATCTAGAACAAACCATGGGGTTATTTAACTGTCATTGCCTAAAGAATCATTTACTGTTGAACGTTTTACATTCTTCAATATGTTATTTGTTGTTTAAAGATTAAAATCAATAATATCATAATTTTTTTGGCGGTATCTAAAAAATATAAAAAGTTAGTGGCAGAACCATTCAATCCAGGCTTGACAAAGTGCTTTACATATTAATAGGTTTTATTATAATTGTAATATTTTTTTTTTAATTTTAATGAGAGATTATAATATATTTTTATATTTTATTAGTTTTTTATATTTTATTATTTAATAATATTAAATTAATAAGTTTCTTATTTTAATATGTGATTATATTTTTATATTGTAATAGGTTTCTTATTTAATTTTTTAATTTAATAATAAAAATTAATTGTAGAGATATGTGTCACATATGTTTTTTTTTTTTTAATTTTAATGAGAGAATCTAATATGTTTTCTTATTGTAATAAGTTTATTATTTTAATTTAATAATAATAATAAAAATAAATTACAATATTAATTAATTAATAGGCTTCCTAATAATAGATTATGTTATATTGTAACATTTTTCTTATTTTAATAATTTATTAATTTAATTTTATTATTTACTAATAAAAATTAATTTGTAAACATTTTTTAATTTTATAATTTAATTATAAAAAAAATTAATTATAAAAATGAAATGTCACATGATGCAATAAAAATGGAGGTGATTGGTGCAACCAAGAAGTCGTTTTTCATAATTACCACCCATATATAATTCACATATAAATCATTTGGAAAATGATTCTAAAATAAAATGGCGAATGGTTGGTGCAAGTAGCAACCAAGAAGTTTTCATAATTACCATCCATATATAATTCACATTTAAATAATTTGGAAAATGATGCCACAATAAAATGGACAATGGCTGGTGCAACCAATGAGAAATTGACAAGTTATAATTATATATAGAGCCTGTCTGCTTCACGATGCTTGTCAGCATTAAGCTTTATTTTTCATGTTTAACATTCTGGAAAACTTGCTCGCCACAAGAACATGCTATTATAATCTGTGTCATAATCTGAAACGTTGCTGTCTGAATTTTGGCGACCAAAAAAATATTTTTTACATGATAAAAACTTTAAGATGAAGAAATGCGAGTAAAATAAAATTCTTTACAAAACTAGCAAGAATACTACTGGTTGGAAGTAAATTAAGCTTATGCTTTTTGAAACCTTTTTCTAGAAAAATAAATCCAAAAGTTAAAATTATGAGAAAATTGTATACTTACTTTATAATTATGCGAACATCTTCTTCAAAATTAAGTTTTTAGATCGAGTGATAACTAACATAATATAAAAATGAATAGTATGTTTTTTCTTATGAAATTATGACGTCTAAATGACACGTTGCTATGAAACCTATGCTCTTTTCTCAAATTAATTAATTTTCTAAAACTTTAAAAAACAAAAAACAAAAAATATGGATTGGCTGGTCCAAAGTTTGTGGGCAAAGATCTAAGGGAACAGTAGTGCATAATATAGCACAAAGCAAGGAGGTCATGACTAGGGTTTTGTGGCTCTTGCAACTTTTGGTTAATTTCTTTTGATTCTTTCCTTCTTCTTTATTTTATTTTATTTTATTTTATTTTAATTATGGTTGAAGAAGGTGATGTGTATGATGTTTAAAACCTTCATGATTGTACTAATTAATTGTCGTTTTTACTAGACCCACTTTCTCTACTGAAAGGACTCAAAGTCATTTTCTAAATCCACTACTAATTCCTATTATGGATGCCATAGATGCCTCTCATGTCTTAAAACATGGGGCTAATAGGAGAATCTCTCTCTCTCTCTCTCTCTCTCTCTCTCTTTAATATTTTCATTAACTAATCATGTGCTTTCATAAGGAAAATCTAGTGTATAATCATTTCAAATTTGAAGCATACACCTCTTTGATTATATTGCTCATTTTTCTTGGAAAATTTTCATTTGTTATTATCTTATTTGGCCCTACCATTGAGAGCTTATATTATTAGTTTAATTTCCATGTGAACATCTAATAATATAAGATTGATTCTAGGGATTTTCAACTTAAAGAAAACTAGCTAAGAGTCCAAATTCCTTGCATGTTGATAACGTTGTTAGGGGGTGATGCCATCCTTAGTTCATGGAGTAGAATTAATGATGCTATACTATGCACATTTGATCAAAAAAAAAAATGTTAAAAGAAGATGGATGTAACTTAATTAAAAAAATTAAATTAAATTAGTTCTTGACTCATATAGACGTTCGTACTTTAAATTATAAATTTCAAATAAATATTGTTTTTTTACTTTAAATTAAACAAATAGTATTTAAATTCATATTCTATATATAAATCACAACTGTACACGTTCAAAAAGTTTTATACTTATAAAGGAGAAGATTAAAGATAGACGGCAATTTGTGAATGGACATCCATTGTGCTCTTTCATAAGATTGTGAAAATCTTTACCCGCCTATAAAAAAAAAAAAACAATGAAAACTTATACCTAATCCTGATGAATGAATGGTCCAAGCTAGAAGCAACACTTATTAGAAAGGCAAGATAAAATATTGGTTGAGGACAATTTTTTGTGCTTCTTGATTCCTAGGCCCCCATATATTTGCTTTTCTTAAACTCAATTAATTATAAATAATTTGTGCACGAGTATCTGCTATTTCTCCTCCTTATATCTCAAAATAATATTGCAATATTTCCCATGATATATATGAGTGTAGCATAACATGAAAGCAAACCCTAGGCTCAATCTCAAACATTCTTCAACTTTGAACACATGAAATATGACATCTGACATTTTGAGATCTGGACGGATCATCGAAAAAAACTTATATGAAATATGCCTGATGCATGTGCTAATCAGTAACTTTCTCTTTTTATTGTGATTGATTGATTTTAAATTTAATGTGTGTATGTGTGTTTAATGGGCATAACACATCATCCATACGTCCATCCAACATAAATCTTTCTCCAAATCATCGATTGTATAAAATTTATATATGAAATAATTTAAATTTCCATTATCAAATTGGAGATAAAAGATAGCCATTAACGCATTAATTAAATGGTATTTATAATTAATCTTTTGGTAATCCAACTAAATATTTAACTTGATGGCTGGATGATCTTGTTTTTTTATGCTTAAGAAATTGCTGGATGCGGTCCATTGACCTGACATTCCACTGAGACATTGATAGTGATATGAGTAGGAACACAAATATAAAAAATAAATTATATAAAATTGAAATAATGGAAAGAAATATGCATTTTAGAATGTCCATTTTGAAAATTTGAAGTACTCTTCCTTAGTAATGTCAATTTAAAAGCTACACTTGACATCACATTTAAAAAGAAATAATATTTATTATTAACTATGAAGTGAAAAGTATGGGAATTTATAATTAACTTAGTGGTTTATTATGAGATGGGTGTGTGCTAATTAATATTAAGAAATAAAAAGAGGAGACAAGCATGGAAGTGGGTAAAGTGTTGCCATTACAATATTGGTGTAGATGGATTTACATATAAAAGCACAATACCAAACAGCAGTGGGGAGGAAAGTAAAGATAATTATTTATCTCATCACCTTAATAAGAATATTAAAATATATTTATATATATATATATATATATGTATATGTGTGTGAGACCTACACACCATCAAATCATGGAGAACATTTTTGTCTCAAAGGTTGACAAGAGCAAATTTCAACTGAAAATAGTGAGCGTTGAGTACAGTAAAAACTCAATAATTTAGAGTCCAATCACATCTCTTCAACATCAGATCTTTCTTTACAGCTAACCCTTTTTTATTTTTTAAGAAGTAAAAGTTTTATTCATCAAATAAAAACCTTACAGACAATATGAATCTGCTTACGTACTTTGATAAAATTTAATTAGGTACGTAATATAAGCTTTGACATTACAATTCCTAGGGGCAAAGACGAACTTTACATTTCCTAACTCTCTCGCTAAATGTCTGGTATAATCCATTTAATTTCCTTCTCACTGCAAATAGATCGAGCCATTAGCTAACTAGCTACTGATCAAGTCATATATGCAAGAATTAGTCCTCATCTCTTTCGAATATGTTTGTATGAGTATCTCCTTAACATTTTGCATGCTTAAAAGCAGTGGCCGAGAGCCCTCAAAGGGGCCTGGTTCTTGTATAATTTTTTCAGAATATTTTTTCCTGTAAGTTTTTTTTATAAATTAGTATTCTAAATTTATTATTTATTATTCACTACAAGAATTAGACCATTTAGCGTCGAATTGTTTCGACGTCATAAGTGAAGATTTCGACGCAAATGATATTTAGCGTCGAAAAAATTAGACGCAAACAATGGACGATAAAATGTCGACGAAAACCACTTGTAGCGTCGAAATAATTAACTGCGACGCTAAAAAACAGTATTCTGCGTCCAATTTATTTCGACGCTAAAGTAAATTGTTCGACGCTATATTGTATATTTGGCGACGAAATATATCGACGCAAAAATTCAAACTTTTAGCGTCGAACGGTGTCGACGCTAAAGTATATTTAAAAAAGTATTATATGTAAGCTTACAGCGACCATTTTTGTTACTATTAGCGTCGAAAAGTTTCGACGCTAAAAGTGACTTTTAGCGTCGAAACTTGTCGAGGCTAACGTATATTAAAAAAGTATTATATGTACGCTTACAGCGGTCATTTTTGATACTATTAGCGTCGAAATATTCGACGCTAAAAGTAAAAAATTTATTTTTTTAAAAATTAGTAATTTACTTATTTTTTGGTCTAAAATATTTAATTTAGTTGAAAAAAATGTAATTAATGACGAAATATTATATTGAAATTTGTTTTAGAAAAAAAAAAATATTATATTAAATTTATTTGTTCAAAATGTTTATACAAACCAAATATAAAATTAATTGCTACTGTGATGGAGGGACGCTCGAGCCCGATGCACCATGACTCATTGAGGCCTCGAACATCTGACGGAAAGCCAGCAGTTGCTATTCCAACTGCTCCATCTTCTTCTCGTGGTCCACCGTGACCTGTTGTAGCTTCTCCTTAGTCTGTTGCAGCTCGTCTCGGGTGCTGGCTAACTTGTCTCGAAGAGATACATTGTCCGAATTACCACTATTGCGTGCAGATGACGTTGGCTTCTTACGAGTGCCAAGACCAACGTTGTAAGCTGTCTGATTCTTGAAAACCAATTGCGACAGCTGCTCATCTGGTATGGGGTCGGTCCCTGTCTCCTGAGTTTGATGTTGGAGTTCCATCATTTCGTTCTGTTTCAAAAAATAAGTTAATATTAGAATTTGAGAAAAAAATTTAACATATATAATATTAATTATTTTATTTTAAAAACTGAAACTTACATAGCAGCGTTCGGCTTCTTCATTTATCCATTTATTCTTGTCATTGTAATGCGTCACACGGAAAAAATCTGGAAATGATTGCACCTCACCTGTGCTACTCTGTTATAAACATAAAATAAATTCAATATTATTCCAGATAGTAAAAACAATTAACTGTTAAATTTTACGTTAGGATATATTTATCTCAGAATGTTCGGCACGATGTTGGATAAATGGCTTCGAACCTCCACGGTGGTTAAAACGCAAGTGACTTCGATTTTCCGCATTTGCGTGACATTTATCCTGTATTCACCAACACTGTAAGTACCGAAAACAAAGACAATTATAAATTTCCGTTTATTTCAAAATTTACCTCGTGTTTTTTGCTAGACCAAAGCTCACATAAGAATGTCCAATCTTGTTCCTCTATAAAATCAGGCTTGTGTTGTGGAGCATTTGAAGGTCCATGTTCGTCGAATATTGGTTTCAGGACTTTTGTTCTATAATCTTTATAACTTTTCCCCATGTGGTAGTCAATATATTGTTGGACATTCACTTGGTTCAGTTCGAAGTCGAACCATTCCTACATGAAAATTCGAGTAAAAATAAGTATCAAATAAAAATGTTAAATAACAAACAATATCGAAAACTTACAAGTAGCGAAGGGAATAACTGGTTCATTTTTGTCTCCCACGGTATCTTTCTCCAAGATACGTAGTTTTGGGGAGCTTCATATCGAGCTGTAGCTCCTATGGCTGTATTAAACGCTGAATTATGTTGTCCGACTTGAGTGTGTCCATCATCTGATATCTCTATCCGAATACGGCCGTGAGCCTTAACGTATTTAGCCAACCCCAGGCCACGGGTGCGTCATCGACCCTTCACTGTACTGGACTCACCTGTGCTAGCAGAGAAATCACCAGGGCCAGTTGCCCTTGCTGATGTAGATGGAGTCGCGGTAGCCCGTTTGCGATTACCCGGTGCCATCTGCAAAACCCGTCGCATTAGCGTCATCAAATTCCAAAGTTCTTATACATATACATACATATCCATACAAGTCAATACAACTTAACAAAAGCGCTTATCACATCGAATGCTCACTTTCGTAAGTTTCGAATTCCAAAACACATACAAACATTCCAAAACACATATTATAATATATGAACTTTCGAATTCCAAAACACATACAAACATTCCAAAACACATACTATATATACTATATGAACTTTCGAATTCCAAAACACATACAAACATTCCAAAACACATACTATACTATTTACAGTTTCGAATTCCAAAACACATACTATACATTCTGTTGATCACTTTAATATGTAATAATTTCACAACGAAATTCAAGATCGACATTCCAGCACCTTCGAATGGAATTTTTTTTGCCTCATCAAGTAGTTCACTAAATAAATTTTGATCATTTCCACTTAACACTGGCATGTCGCCACTAACACTATGACCAAGTTGTGGACCTTGTAAGTCATGCAAAATATCGGCGATCTCATCGTTTGCAGGTTGATTGTAACTACTGCTCCCTTCGCCGACATCAAAAAACCGTGACTGAGAATGATACTGCTCACCGTGATAAATCCACGTACGGTAAGTTGGTGATATTCCTGGCATGTATAAATGATTATGAACTTCATCTAACCGCTTCCTTTTCCTATTCAAACAATTTGCACATGGACAACGAACACGACCTTCTGCATCAATGTGTTGCTTTGCGACTTCCATAAACTCAGACACTCCATTACGATATTCAACACTCAATCTATCCAGAGAGCTCATCCAATTTCTATCCATTTCAGCAGAATATCTAAATATAATAATATAATTATTAGATATCATTTTACAGTAATCAACATTACTAATTCAGTAATACTTAATTTAAGCATATATATATATATATATATATATATGTGAGACCTACACACCATCAAATCATGGAGAACATTTTTGTCTCAAAGGTTGACAAGAGCAAATTTCAACTGAAAATAGTGAGCTTTGAGTACAGTAAAAACTCAATAATTTAGAGTCCAATCACATCTCTTCAACATCAGATCTTGCTTTACAGCTAACCCTTTTTTATTTTTTAAGAAGTAAAAGTTTTATTCATCAAATAAAAACCTTACAGACAATATGAATCTGCTTACGTACTTTGATAAAATTTAATTAGGTATGTAATATAAGCTTTGACATTACAATTCCTAGGGGCAAAGACGAAATTTACATTTCCTAACTCTCTCGCTAAATGTCCTTCTCACTACAAATAGATCGAGCCATTAGCTAACTTGCTACTGATCAAGTCATATATGCAAGAATTAGTCCTCATCTCTTTCGAATGTTTGTATGAGTATCTCCTTAACATTTTGCATGCTTAAAAGCAGTGGCCGAGAGCCCTCAAAGGGGCCTGGTTCTTGTATAATTTTTTCAGAATATTTTTTCCTGTAAGTTTTTTTTTATAAATTAGTATTCTAAATTTATTACTTATTATTTATTATTTGTTGGGTTTGCTAAATTTTTATCTTTAACTCAGCTTAGTGAGAGAGAGTTCAAATTTGGTCACACACATGATAAATCTTCATAAAAACAATATTATCTCTATTTAGACCTACTTTCAATAATGATTGAGATTTTATGCTATAAAGTATGAACTTTGGTCCCTTATATATTATCAAATGTAATAGGAGACACATTTCAGATTCTGTGCCATAAAATGTGCATATATATATATAACTTTATTCAAAATACACAACTTTTTAAGCTGGGGTGGGGAATTTTGTATTCTCTCTCTCTATGCTGGAATTATTATTTTTTATTTTCCTTTTGGCACGTCATGTTATTGCAATGTTTAGGTCATGAAATCTAACAATCAATCTCCCTGTAAAGGATTATTAACAATGATGATGACGACAACTTTACATGAATTTAGGTCAATTTGGTCCATTAATCAAGTGAGTGACAAGCAATAGCATGATCATATTGGTGTTTTTTGTCTAATCAAGAGAAAAAGCGGGAGAAATTAATTAAATAGTATTATCTCTTTTTAATTTCGTCTTCTCTCTTTTGGATTCAAAGTACAATATTTTCAAAATTATGTTGTAATACATGACCTCACAATTCTGACTGAAATGAATTCATTTGTTGTTAATGTCGTTTCAGCTTAAATCCACCTAATGGAATTAATTAATTTATTCCATATTTCCTAAATTTTTTGAACCGGACAGATTTGTCATTGCCATTGGCAAGAGTATTCAACAAACACATTGTATTATGCCATGTCTGTGTTTCATTTTATTGCCAATAACACCAAGTCAGAGTCTTAATAGTCCATAATTATTGTCCATTAGTTGTTTTAACTTCACTGCCTTGGACCAAACCGGTTTATTTTTAATAGGTTGTTTGCTTTGTTGTGATGTTACTGTGTTTGTCTTCCAAATCTGAAATCAATTGATTTAAACCGTTTATTGTAACAAATTATCTATAGATTAATAATCGCCATGTCGATCGTAAACTTCTTGTTACTCGAAATCAATAACTCAAAATTTATATTAAAATATTAAATAAAGTATAAATTAAAATAGTCTCATCCAAATATAAATAGATAAGAGTAATGATATATATACATAAATTTTTACTTAAAGTTTCTACACCTCTCTCATTGTAGCTATAATAAATTACAGTAATTCACTATAGTTACAGTGAGAATGATGTATAAACTTTAAGTAAAAATTTATGTTTGTTTATCATTTTTGAATAGATAAATATAAACATGATAAAATTTGAATAAAACATATTATACCCGGTAATCAAAAAATCTTAGGAAGATAAAGAATCCACACCTACAAGTAGGATGGAGGGCTCTAGGTCTAAATACCAAAGGGAGCCTATAAATAGAATTCAATTAAAATTTAGTATTTTTATTATTTGGCCTCTTTCAATTTGTCATTTATTATTATTTGGTGGTCTCTTCAAATTTCTCTCTCTCTCTGCCCCGTCAGGGAAAAAGGTTAAGCAATAGAGAGGGAAACACTACTCTTCGAAATCTAAAATATAAAGGTCAATTAGTAGGAATAGACTGACAAAAATTGATGTCCTAAAGAAGTCATTTTCCATAGCTATGAAATTTAAGGTGGATAAATAAATAATTGAAATTGAAAAATCAAACCAAATTGAATTGATATGAAATTTTAATTTTAAAAAAATTTATTTGATTTTTAATTAAAAAATCAAACCGAACCTAATTAGAATATATCTTTGACAAAAAAATCGAAACAAACTGAAATAATTGAATGATTTAATTTAATGAAATTTTTTTTTAAGTTTAATCATATTATTTTATTATTTATAATTATATTTGTTATATTATTTAATTTATTTAGTATTTATTGATGATTAATTTCATGAAGTTTTTATAATTTTTTGCTTTGGTTGTTATTTTTTTATTTTTCAATATTTTAACTAATTTAAATGATGATTATATCTTATGATAAATTTTATTGGTATGGTTGTGATGATTTGAAGAGTTATAGTGTAAAAAAATTAAATAAATATTATATTCAGTGAATGTTACTAATTTTTTTATTGTTATTATTAAAAAATTGAAAGAATCGTTTTATACCGAACTGAACCGATAAGTAAAAATAATTACAACCGAATGATTAATTTTTTTGAAAATCTGAATATTTATAATTATAAATATTTTTATAATTATACCGAACCTTACCCACAGCCCACCTAAATTATTGTTTCTTCAGAAGGGAAAAAAAGCCAGCTATGACATAGAATCAGTACATGAAGAAACCCCACAAGAAAAAGAAATTAATTGAGTGAGTTGTTAAATCTAACATTATTCATGCATATGGAAGCATAAGATTGAAAGCTTGAATTAGAACGTGAAAGAAACCCCATGTTGCTATAACAAACGACAGAAGCCCCCACTTGACAATATCAATATTTCAACTATTCCATATATATATATATATATATATATGTTGATGGTGAAAATTAACCAAAATGTTGATAGAAATATATGTGCTGGACAATTCTTTGGAGCTTAAAGATGCTCCACAATTGCTTCTGGTTGGTACCACTGAAAATCAGATTCATGATGTTGTGATTTCGATGTCAAAGGCTGAATTCAATAATGCTGCTTAAAAACTGTTAGGTGAAGTTTCCGGGGGCAAATTGTTTTTATTATGATTATAGAAATCTAAATATGATTCTCAAAAAAAATAATAATAATAATCCAAATATGAATAAAATGAGTAATGAAAATTGAGAAGAAAAAACTAAGAAACAGATTGGGAGGGTGTTATTTTTAATACTTCATTACAAATTGAGAAGAAAAAACTAAGAATCAGAATGAGTAATCAAATGATATTATATAATTCATTATTTGATGGTTGAAGCTCAATCTGAAATCAATATCTGACCTACTTCGACTTGCAAATGAATCTCTAACCCTTGATCTCAATAATAAAGTGATAGTGATGAGGTGGTTATCTCTCGACCAATTAATGGTTTGCAGATTGAGAGCGTTAGAAATTATATTCATTGTATATGATATATTTTTTTTAATTATATATGTTACAATATAACTTTTATAATTTTTTTCATGATAATTGTAAAATTTGAGTATGAAGTGCGTAATTCTAGATTTAAACAGTCTCGACCTAAGTTATTTTTAACACGCCTGCCTTGGTATTCGACTCTATTCACTGAAAAATAAATAAATTATAGATATTGGGGTAAGCCCAATGAGGTCGATCTGCTTGAGGGCCTTATTTTATGGTTTGTTAAACTGGGCTAAAAATACTTAGAAGGCTATTCTATATTTTGAACGGACCAATATTTTTAAAATGGTGAAGTGTTTTTTTTGCTAATCAGTGTCTGTAGTGAACTATGTTATTTAATCTTAGATTAATCTTTTGAGCGATTTTATCCAATCGATTTTGATCAATTTGAATTGACACCACACCGATATATAGGTGATTTTGACTAATTAATCAATCAATTTCCGTCTTGCGATTTCTAAAAAATCATCTAATTTCATTTTTTAATTTTTAATATCTTTTTAGTCTCTTTATTGATGATTTTATATGAAAAAAGGATTCTATTAAAAATAATTAAAAAATAAAAATATACTTTGACTTAAACTAATTGTTATTGAGTTAATAAAATTTTAAATTATTTAGCATTTTTTAATAATGAAATTTTTTTAGTGTTTTTTGGAGAATTTTGAGTGATAATTTATTATTATGTTTTTTTTTTTATTCTCAAGCATGCAAAATGCCAAAATTTACCCTTTCGGATTAATTACAAATCGCTCTTGGAGCGTTTTGTTATCGATTTTCGATTAAACTGCGCATGAGTCCCACGATTTTCTCTAAACATGGACAACAAGAAACATGTGACTATGGATGACAAAAAATTCAACAGGGATGGAATTTGTGAGACTTGCTTTGAGTATAATTTTTTATATCTATTAAATAAATGGATTGAATATGAGCAATAAGTTTGGTTCCTCCTTATTTGTATACTCTATTTGTGTCTTGACTTGCTACTGAGCTCTAATATTTCAACCCATCTACATGCTTTTATTTGAAGTCTTAATCTAAATTTCACGTGAGACAACTTATTAAAATTTGTCTTTAATTTTGTTATATAACCTCGATTTCTCACTTGAATATGTGAAGTCATTTCACGCGGTGGTATGTTGAGTGATATCTTCAGCCTCATGAATGTTAGTGTTGTGTGATGAGCTTGCCATTATAATGAAGAGATTGATATAATAAGAGAATAAATTGAATGAATATATGAGATTAGAGAAATTGAGAGAGTGAGAAAATAATAAATGATTTTGTGGTTTTGAAAAAGGAGTTAAAAGATTATTTATATATATATATATATATATATTTTTTTATGATGCCTAAATACTCTCAAAATATAGATGTTGGAAGAGACAAATTAAATATTTTAATTTATTATTATTATTAAGATTATCGTTATGGTTAACGATTGAAACTGTTAGCCGTTACGATTAACAATTTCAATGGTTAACCGTGACGGCTAATGATTTCAATCGTTACAGTTCGAACCGGTCCAACTGCCCAAACAGGCAGTTGGAAATTGCCTCAACCTTAACTGAACAGGACTCGACCGATTCAGTTACGATTACGGTTCAATTTACGATTGATCAACGGTTATGTTGTAGTTCGATTACGGTTCCGAACCGCAACCGTGCATGTCTAATGAGATATATTAATCATTAATCTTTTGCGAGTATATTACATAAAAATTTCTATAAAAAAACATTTGATTTTACAAAAATCTCACTTGTTCATTTAAAACCTGGATCCAACCTTTTTATGGAGAGAGTACAAATTTGGAGCAGTAAGCAGTTTAATCGAAATCACTAATCAGTAGCAAATCGCTCCAAAAGCTATTTGAGATTAATCGGAAATAATCGGGATAAATTAGAAATTAATCGGGAATGATAAAGTTAACATTTTACATGGCTCAAAATAATTTTTTTTAAACCATCTCTCAAAATTCTCAAAAAATCACAAAAAAATAATTAATTAATGATTAAAAATTACTAAACAATTTGAGAGTTTTATTATCCTAATAATAATTAGTTTAAGTTAAAGCATACTTTCATTTTTTTAATTTTTTTTTTTTGGTAGTATAATCATTCTTTTTTTTTTTTTTTAAATATAAAATCTTCAATTAAAACTCCAAAATGGTATCAAAAATTAAATTATAGATTAAGAAGTGAAATCATACGATTTGTAGGACCAATTAATCAGTCAAAATTGACTGCATATCAATATCAATTTAAATCGGTTTGGTCAAATCAACAGTTATTTACGATTAATCGATGATTAAATAACATAATTATGACACATATATGAGGTGTTATTATGACATTCTGCGTAAGAGAAAAACTTATATAAGATTGTACATATAAAACCGTTTAATCAATGAATGACATATGTTTCAGTTATTTTAAAAATTGACCAATCAAAACAAAAAGATAAAAATTATTGACATTATTGACACGCGTGTCATTGATTAATTAGATGATTTGATAGGTATCGACCTATATAAAATTTTTCTCATAAAGTAAAACGCAAATTGTTGTTCGCATTTGAAGAAGTATCTCATTGAAGGATTCCAACTTCCAAGTTCCAAGCATCATGAGTTTTGGTTTCATGCTGCTGTTTATATTTTATGCTAATATGGATCATCCATCATCCATCAGTGATGTTTAGTTATTAATTTTTAAGCTCTAATCTAATCAGGACAAAACAAACTTCCAATGTGTCAAGGGAATCTTATTTGATTCATTGACAAAAGAGATGTGAGCAGTTCTAATACTAACCTCATTCTATGGCTCATTCTCATTGAACCAGAAAAATTATGAGAATTAATTCTATCATTTAAGAGTCTCACATTTATTTGAATTTTTAATTATATAGTTGCAGGCTATGTCTTAAATGATAGAATTAATTGTCATATTTTTCTTGGTTCAATTCAATGAGCCATAGAATGAGGTTAGTATTTAGAACTGCTCACATGTCTTTTCTCAATGAATCAAATAAGATTCCCTGGACACATTGGAAGTTTGTTTTGTCCTGATTGGAACCTTAAAATATAAAAAATATGACAATTAATTCTATCATTAAAAATTAAAAAAATATGATATTTTTTTTTATGATAAATGTGAGAGTTTTATAGTACCAACTACCAAGAAAAAAAGCCAAGTGGGTTATTTTATATAATTTGTAAAAAGTTGGGGTCACTTTCGTAAAATTTTCAAAATAGATGGATATATCGAATATGAACTAAAAACGAAAAAGGTGACAAAGAAATTTGTCTTATTACCAAGCTGGACTGGACACTGGAGCAACTAATCACATAATTAATTTAATCAATCATAATTATCATTATTAATTAAAAGGAATTTACTCATCCACGATAGTGATATAATCTAAGAAATTCAAAAAATCAAATAAATCCAACAGCAAATGACGAACACATGCTCTTCAGCTTCTTCACTTGTCGTTAATTTGCCGCCCGAAATAAATTTTTAAAGAAATTAAAAAATAAATTTTACTCGAGTGCTCAGTCTCTTCAGTCATCATCGGATGACTTCGCTTGTGTTATGTTCAAGCCTCTCCTTCGTTGGCAACGACGCCGTTGGCACACCGCTTTTCCGCTCTCCGAAAGTTTTGAGCCGGAGTCGGAAGTTGAAGTTGAATTTGAAGAAGAGTGCTTATTGTTACTCTTCGGAAACGATGAGTTTGGGAGTTGGAGGTACACGCGCCAGCGATGAGGTGGTGGAAGATCGAGCAATGGAGAAGGAAGCGCGTGGTAGGGTTTTGAGAGTCGGTCTCATTTGTGGAGGTCCGTCTGCTGAGCGTGGAATTTCACTTAACTCAGCTAGATCAGTTCTTGATCATATTCAGGTATATTCACATTTAAAATATTTAAAATATTTTATTGAAAATTATCAAGTGCTATGTTCGCATTTTGTTAAAACAAAATTTTGTTGTAATTTGGATACTTAATGCATTAGAATACAGCATTTTGTTAAAATTCAGATTATATATTGCTTAGAAAAAAAGAGAATTTGTGAATCATAATGCATTAATTAGATATTCAAGTGGTGATCAGATAACTGGACAATTTTCCTTTTTTTTTTTCGTTTGTTAGGGAGATGATTTGCATGTGAGCTGCTACTACATTGACTGTGATCTCAATGCCTTCGCAATTTCCTCTGCTCAGGTTTGCTCAATAGTTAGACAAAAAAAAATTTAGTTCTTGTGGTCTTTGTGCTTTATGTTGTTGCTTTCCATTTCTGATTTATAGGTGTACTCAAATACGCCTGCAGATTTTGATTTTAAACTTGAAAGGTAAGCTGATTTGACTGTAAATTGGGTATTTTAGTATATGATTAATTGAGAAGTGAGAATGTGAAAATGTCTAATTGTCTGTTTATGCAGCCTTGCCCAAGGTTTTGGGTCATTATCTGAATTTGCAGAACATCTTGCTGCAAATGTAGACATAGTATTCCCTGCTATACACGGTCGATTTGGTGAAGATGGTGGCATTCAGGTGTAGTATGCTATAATCCTTCATAAAAGATTACAAGTGTGCACAAGTAAAGCTGGATATTTTATTAAGATTCTGAATGCTGGATAATGTTTCTACATTTGGTGGATTATTCAGGAAGTGTTGGAAAAATATAATGTTCCATTTGTTGGTACAGGATCACGTGAGTGTCATCAAGCCTTTGACAAGGTAGATTCAGATTTTTTCTTGATCAATTTAAATGTTCTCTAGTTCTCTTATAGTCTATAGATTTATGAGGTATATATTTACTCTGGAAACAGAGAATTGATTCACAACCTCACAGGTTTATATACATCATTTATAGTGGATGTTATTTTTGTTGGGTATGCTTTTTTCTAAAAGTCACTCTTGGTGGCTATTTTAAAAGAGACTTTAATTGTGAGTTCAAATGTCCGCACATCAGTTGATTTAGGGTTATTGCAAATGAATACTTTCTGCAAAACTTCTGTATACAGCTTTGACCATGTCAAATCCAGATAAATTTTTCGCTTAAGCAAAAAACTCATCACTTTAATTTAATTTATGGGATTGTACTCTTGCGTATATAGGTTAGTTGTAGCATTGATACTGCTTTCACATGATGATGCTGACGTACTGTCCCTTTTTGTTATTGGCAGTATGATGCCTCCTTGGAGCTCTGCAAACTAGGATTCATGACAGTACCTAATTTCTTATTGCAGGTATCCTTCTTCAAGTACACACTGCTAAGTAACTGTGTTTCCCTTTTTATTTTCCCTGTTTTTCTTGTGTGCTAATGTATGTATATGTGCTTCTATTCAGTGTTGCAGCTGGATACCCACAGAATTTGTTGTATGAATTGATTGTTAAAAATGTTAGTCGGCCTCATTTATTCTTGTATTTTTAGCTGATTCCGTTTTGATTGCTACCTGTCTTCGAAATATTTTTTTAAATTGAGATTATTCAGATTGTAAGCATAAACAGACTCATGGAGCTATTTCTTTGCTTCTGGATAAGTGACTTTCATGCCCTTTAATCGTTGAGGATACAGTCATTAATATGTCTCATTACTCTTACCATTTTCTTTTGGTGACACTGGAAATGGCATTTAGGGAAGTGAAGTGAATGAACCTGAATTATCAAACTGGTTTGTTAGAAACAAGTTGGACCCTAACTCTGGGAAAGTTGTGGTAAGGCATATTTCCTAGTTTTCGGTTTATATTATCTTGAAGTTCCTATAGTGATCTTAAGATCTAAAAAATTATACTTACGTTTCTTTTTCAGGTAAAACCAACCCGAGCAGGATCAAGTATTGGTGTTACAGTTGCATATGGTGTCATTGATTCTCTTAAAAAAGCCAAGGAAATTATGTTAGAGGTATTGTGGGTTCACCCAACGCTTAATAGCAATGCATGGTTATGGAATTAACTCCATTAGACTAACTTGATGTGGAGGGTACCCAATTCACCTAAATTTAATTTAGACACTATTTGTCTGTTTTCTAAAATAAATCACTTAAATATACACTGATTGTATTTGTTTTGCGTTTTAATTATTTGATATAAAAAATCTACATCCCAAAAGATTTTGTAGCTGAAATTTCGAATTTCCATAAATCTAAGTGAAAAGGCAGAAATTTGAATTCAATTGTCAAAATATGCCTCAAACATCACAGGCTGGATTAAATTGGATTTGAGATACAAAAAATTACACACAAAATTTATTACCAGTCGATTAAGGTTGTAAATGATCTTTCATATGAATTATCTGTTCTCTTTTATTCTGATAGGGGATTGATGACAGAGTTGTGGTTGAAATATTTCTTGAGGGTGGGAGTGAGTTTACAGCCATTGTACTTGATGTGGGACCTGGTTTCGATTGCCAACCTGTTGTATTGCTGCCAACTGAGGTACTTTTTTCTACTTGTTTGTGAATTGCTTCTGTTCGACGAAGTTTTATTATCAGAGAATGTATCCTAAGTTTTGCCTGATTGTTCACCTGATGATCGATTCAGCCTCTAATAAAATAGAGTATTACATCTTGAATTGAAACATAAGTAGCCCTGGGCACTATTGAACCGAAAAGCAATGTGTATACTGATTCGATCGGATCTTGAATCAGTATCAAATCTGATCTGATAACTATAGGATCGGTTTTCAATCGATCCGATCGAATCAATATTGTAAAGAAATATGACGATTTTATATTTCTAGATACTTAGAATTACAAGTGATATGTTTTTATATAGACATTACTTTAAAAAAAATATATAGAAACTAAATATACTAATAATAAATAAGATTACATAATCCTATCTTAATGATTATGTAACAATATCTTAGAGATATGTAGAATCATAATCATATCTTTGGATGATTATGATTAAGATTCTAACAATATCTTACGGATTCTAACACTCCCCCTCAAGCTGGAGCATACGTATCATATGCATCAAGCTTATTACAAATGAAAACAGCACAAGAACCACATAGAGATTAGAGTGTTTAAACACTGTTGGAGAATGCTTAGCATGAACATACATGGTGACTTGGATGTTTTAACGTCGTTGGAGAATGCACAACGAGAACAGATGCGGAGGTTTGGATGGTTTAATATCGCTGGAAAATTCATAGCGGGAAAAATTTACACTATTCCAGAACAGCTCAAAACATCTAAAGAAATCTTGCAAAATCACCCCATGACAAATCCCCGAAAAAAGATTAGATGTGGAACTTGATGCGAATAAGGGAGAAATAACTGATAAGATCTGAGCATTTTGTTGCCATTGGTATTGTCAAGACTGTCGAAGAAGATACGGCGCGTGAGGCTCACACGCATATACTGGATCGTATTCCCCACGCGTTGGCTTGACAATGACTCTAAAAATGAGAAACCAGAACTCAGAGAAAGATTGGCGCTGATACCATGTAAAGAAATATGACGATTTTATATTTCTAGAGATTTTGAATTACAAGAGATATGTCTTTATATAGGCATTACATTAAAAAAAATATAGAAACTAAATATAATAATAATCATTAAGATTACATAATCATATCTCCAATATCCAATGATTATATAACAATATCTTAGAGATATGTAGAATCATAATCATCCACTAACAAATATCAAATCCGATTTCAATCAGTATCAAAGTTAGTATTATATATTCTATGCGCCAACTTTTACCAGTCTGGGTGGTGTAGTTGGGTTGGTTATCACGCTAGTCTCCCACACTAGAGGTCCTCGGTTCGAACTCGGGCTCGGACATTAAATTTTCCTATTTTTAAAATCAAAATCGATCCGATCTGATGCCCACCCCTAAACATAAGATATGTATGCCATAGTTATGAGAAACAATTAACCAGCATATTATTTTTTCACTACCATTTTCATGGAATCATTTCCAGAGTTTGTATGAAGCATAGATATTTATCTTGGCCTAATGAATGGTTAGGTATTAATATAATGGCATCAATGTCCAGGTGGAGCTTCAATTTCAGGGCAGTGTTGATGTAAGGGAGAAGGATGCAATTTTTAATTACCGGAGGAAATATCTTCCAACACAACAGGTAGTGCAGCACTGCATCCAAGCATTTTTTATATAAGGATCTTGGTATATTTTTTGAGTTCATTTAGAAACATGTAAAATATTTTATTTCATTCCATTGTTCCAATTTCCTATTCTGAGAAGTTTTTGTATATTCAACAGGTTGCTTATCACACGCCACCTCGTTTTCCTATCGATGTAATTAATAGTATTCGAGAAGGTGCATCTCTGTTATTCAAGCGGCTTGGCCTACGTGATTTTGCTCGTATTGACGGATGGTTTCTTCCTTCTTCCACACACACATTCTCATCTTCTGAAAAAAAATATGGAAGCACTGAATGGGGTACATTTATATTTACAGACATTAACCTGGTGAGACAGATCTCCGATATTTTTTTGAATGATAATACTCCTCTGATTATTTACATCATTCTCTTTCCATATCTGATATCAATGTTTATTGTATTATCAGATAAGTGGGATGGAACAGACTAGCTTCTTATTTCAGCAAGCATCAAAGGTAATTTCGAAGTTGGTATATTGACATAGATTGTGAGCTCATAGCAGATTTGTTCTTATTTCTTGTAGTTGATTGAGGGAGAATACATCATATGTTCTGCAATGTGGCACATCATTCTAGGTGCCTGCATACTGTAGATAAAATCTGCTTTAGCAACTTCCCTGTGGCAATGTTGAGTTTCATTTTCCTGAATGAAGTGTTTCAACAAATGACCACTGAAACTATGCCGATAATAATCTGATAAAGCTGCTTTTGTGATGTCATCATCACACAAATTGTTTTCCTGTTCATTTTGTTGCAACCTTCTTTAAGTTCTTGTAATGATTCATCCTTTTCCAAGCTACTGTTTTCCCTCAGAAGGATCCCTGCTAATGTTCAGGTTGGATTTTCTCATTCAAACATTCTTCGAACTGTTCTCCGTCACGCTTGCTTGAGGTTTCCCAATATTGCATCATATAATAGCGTATCAAGTCATTTTCCTGGAAGATCAAGTGCTGAAGCACTCAACAAACGTGAAGGTATTCGTAAAGTTTTTGTCATATTTGGAGGTGACACCTCAGAGAGGCAAGTATCCCTTATGAGCGGAACAAATGTATGGCTCAACTTGCAAGCATTCAATGACGTAAGCTAAATTCTCAGCTATAGACTTTTGTGATTATGCATTGCTTATGGTCTCACAATGTGGGTAAGAATAAATGATAAATCAATTAAGAACTCAACGTTTTCTATCGGATTACATTTTCCAGAGGTTGCCATCTTACAGGCATGATTGTCTCTGATTTGTTATCTACAGATTGAGGTAACTCCTTGTTTGCTTGCCCCTCCAATTGACTCTTCTGGCTTGGATTCCAGTGAAAAGGGTTCTGATGCAAGCTCTAGAGTGGTTTGGTCATTACCGTAAGTAAATATTTACTTTTCTAGCCTTTTCTTGAGCATCGCGACGCGCCAATTTGCCTCAAATGCAAATTTGCAATTTGCGCCTGTTTGATTTTTGTTCATCAACGCGTCTCGACGAGCTACGCGCGTTTTGACTTCGAATTTCCCCCCGATTTGCTCCGTATTTTGCCGTTTTTATCTCTAGTTAATTCCATTGAGTCATGATATGATTTTAACCTGCAAAACGCACCCAAAACACATCAATTCGCTCATAAAGCTTGATATACACCCAATATATTAAGATAGAGGGGCGAGAAAATATGTATATTTTAACCGCTCATCACTTGAGGTTGCTTTTTCCAGCATATATGGGGAAATAATCAATTGTTCACATGTTGTTTGTTGAAAGTTCAGTTTTTCTCCAAAACTTTGAAATCATTCCATTTTTCACCGGATGTTTCAAAATTGTTCATGTTTCCACTTGATAAAGTGGAAAAGTGTACAAATTATCCATTTAATTTAAAGAAAATTATCCGTTTTCCACCTACCAAAAGTGGAAAAAGGAACGCTTTTGTAACATCAGGTGGAAAGTGGATAATTTTCAAAGTTTTGATGGAAAACTGAACTTTCGATAAACAACAGGTGGACAATGGATAATTTCCCAACATATATGTGAAGATGTATATCACCTTGTTGTAGTCATTTATTCGTCTTATATTTGTGGGTTCCCATTTTCCTCATCCACTGTTCAGCTTCTCTTTCTCCAGACTTGTATGTTATTCTGAATCCAACACTGCTTTTTTTTCCCCTTGTCTCTTAAAAAAATTCCAGTTACTCTCTTGTGCTAAGGCACACAACAGAGGAAGTTCTAGCTGCGTGCATAGAGGCAATTGAGCCAGAACGAGCTGCATTCACATCTCACTTAAGGAACCAAGTGGTAAATGATCTCATAGAAGGTTTGAAGAAACACAGTTGGTTTACTGGGTTTGATATAGCCGATGAATTACCTTTGAGACATTCATTAAAGGAGTGGATTAAGCTTGCCAAGGAAAATCAGTCAACTGTTTTTATTGCAGGTTTTGGCTCCCAGCTCTGTTTTTTTCTTCCCTTTTTTGTTTCTTTTCTCTGATGATTGGACTACAGAAAATGTCAACTCCCCCAATCCATAACCTCCCCAATCCCTGATGAAGGCAGGAGTGTATCCCAAGTCTTGGGTAGGGATAAAGTTACCAGCTAACTAAATGGGACCTACTGTGTAATTGTTAAAATGTGCAGAGTCTACGTGTATTCCTAAAAGGATTGGCCTAGTAGAATCTGCAGCCTATTCAGCATATAGCCACTGTTTGCTTAAGCAATCAAAGCTGCTTCTGTTTTTGGTTTCTGGTCATTATGAGGTTTATCTAATTTTTATGTGCAGTTCATGGAGGCATTGGTGAAGATGGTACACTTCAGTCTTTGCTGGAGGCTGAAGGAGTTCCTTACACAGGTTTATTCTCATTGACATTTCGTAGAACAACAAGTTCTCCTTGTACAAAATTACTCATTTTCCCTTTCGTTTGTTCTTCTCCTGAATGAAGGTCCTGGTGTGACGGCTTCTAAAACTTGTATGGACAAAGTTGCAACATCTCTAGCGCTTAATAATGTATGGTAGCAAATAACACATATTTGTGTTCTCCAAGATAAACACTGACCTTATCTTTTTATTGGCAGCTTAAATTATTTTAATATAACCATCATTCCCATAAGCTTAATTTTATAAGTTCCAAATATTAGTATTTAAGCTCTTACCATTTTCTCTGTGAAACATTAAAATCTCTGGATTTTCCCAGCTAGCAGATTTGGGAGTTCTTACCATAAATAAAGATGTGCGAAGGAAGGAGGATCTATTAAATACACCCCTAGTTCACGTTTGGCATGAGCTGACCTCTAAGCTTCAGTGTAAAACAGTGTGTGTTAAACCAGCAAGGGATGGGTGTTCAACTGGTGTTGCAAGATTATGGTAGGTTATTGCTTTGTGCTGATATATATTTGCCATAGAAATATTGGGTTGCTTGCACAAATGTCAGGCCCTGACATCATATGCATCTCGGCAATACTCTGTTTTTGAATTACTTTCATTCTTATTGTGCTTATCCATTTGTTTGTGCAGCTGTGCAGAGGATCTCGGGGTATATGTGAAAGCATTAGAGGAGTGCCTTCTGCGGATTCCTCCAAATAGTTTTTCAAGGGTATGGAAGCCTGGATATTTATTTCTTGGCATCTCATTCTAAAAAGTTTATACAGATATTCTTATCTCACTAAAAAGTGTTTAGTAATAGTACTGTCGAGTAATATGTCTTGTGCTATTAAGAAATGTGTAAAATGATAACTTGCAAGGGATGGTTGCAAAAATGAAAAAGAAACAAAGCATTTAAGTAAGAAAAATGGAGGAATTCTATCAAGTATATGAAATAGAAGTGTTACAAGATCTATAATTGATACATGCATCTAATGAACTCTCCCATGAAGCTTGTTCAATTGGTCATAATAGGTGGTTCCTTTTGTTGTTAAAAAATTGGAAAATTGCTCTCTCCTGGCTCGTGTTCAGGATAACAAAATCTCATTATATTTTTTTTCTTCTTTTTCGGTATACTATCCAGGCACATGGAATGATTGAGATGCCAAACCCTCCTCCAGAGCTCTTGATCTTTGAACCTTTTATTGAGACTGATGAGATTCTTTTTTCATCCAAATCCACATACGAAAATACAGATCGCCTCTTGTGGAAAGGAAACAATCGATGGGTGGAAGTTACTGTTGGTGTTATAGGTAAACGTGGATCAATGCATTCATTGATGCCTAGTGTTACTGTCAAAGAAACTGGTGACATCTTATCACTTGAGGAGAAATTTCAAGGTGCATCTTCAATCACTTCTTGCTTTGATATGATGATACCCATGGAATTTCTTTGGCTTTTGTTTCTTTTGAGTTTTTTATCACCAAATTACAAGTTATCGAAAATAATTAATGGCAGTATTGAAGCAATAATCTAATTCTTGAGCCAGTCATTAAGTGTGCGGATCATATGATATCAGAACAAACTGATAAAAATGATGATGATGACTTTGCCATTAGATGTTTTATTTGGGCTCGTAATATTAACTTGTCTAATTCTTGTTGGAAATTCTTCAAAATATTTCATTAAGGATAATTCTGTCATTTGGTTGGATTGGGTGCTTGTGAGGGGTACAACCCTTTGGAGGGTTGCACCCCATCCCAAAGGGTGCCCTATTGGCACCCTTCCATGCCTTATATAAGAAGGCTTTATATCCAAAATAAAAAAATACAGAAAAAAGATATCCGAATTTCTGGAAGAGACATTTTGTTTTCTTTGTTTTAGAGAGAGTTTCACCACATTTCCTAGTTCGAATACTTGTCAAAGAGTGCTCTTTGGACAAGAAGGAACCAAGTTATCCTGGGAGGACATTGGCCAATTGCGAATCCGTATAGCACCTGTGACGGGGCCAATAAGTTCTTAAGGACATAGATATCTCGACTTGGATTGAAACTATAAACTTGATTTCCAGGTTTTGTTTTAAAGGTTTTTCTGTTTTTAGGGTTTCTTGCATCTAGATTTACTTTTGTTGGTTGATCTGTTTGTTTGCATGTTTATATTACTGTTTAGTGACACCAAATTTAACAACAATCTTAAGAACTTATTGTATCGTGTTATTAGATAGTAATTTGCATTTTAGGGTTTGAGTATTTTCTGGAAAATACGAACTGTGCATGAAAAACCCGTTGGGCGTTCGAACGCCCGACGAACGCGAAGGCAAAAATTTGAAAATTCGTAAGAACGTTCGAACGCGTCTTCAAACGCAACTCGAACGCAAGCCTTCTGCCTTAGAACGTTCGAACGCATCCTAAACGCAACTCGAACGTGAACTCTCTGGAATCATTCCGTTCGAACGCGTTATCAAACGTTACACGAACATGAACTCTCTGGAAACACTTCGTTCGAACGCGTTATCAAACGCAACACGAACGCACATACACTGGACAGTCTCGTTCGAACGTAGATACGAACGTGACACTAACGATTTTTTCCTGGAAGTATCATAAAAGCAAACTTTAATTAATATTAACTTGGTTAGTCATATACTGTAAACACATTAATCTTGGTAGTATAGATTTAAGTTATTATTAAGTTGTTCAATTATCACAAGCATACACATAGTGATAAAATTGAAATTGATTGGTTGTTGCATAATTGGTTGAGAATTTAAAGTGTAATTTTGCACAAGTAATTCCATCCAATCTTGATTGACATTTATATATCTACACTTATCGTAATAATTGTGCTATTGGAAGAGTGCAAATCTGGGTTGTGAATTGCTAAAAGATCCTATTGGAAAAGGTGTTCGAAGAATCTTCGTTCATTCAATTTTCCTTAAGTATCTTTAGTTGAAATTCAATGACTTGTGTTTATTGGAACTTTCGTCCATTAGAACAACAAGTGACTACCTAGTACATCACTTTGAACAAGATCATTCGTTGATCGTTGTGCAATTCGTCTTTCGTAGACTGATTGAACCCTGTTGAATTTCCAGTTACAAATGGCTAGCGGAAATATCAAAGAATACCGGTCTCTCACGGAGAAAAGCCGGAGAAATTTGGTAGGGCAAATTTCAAACAGTGGCAGATCAAAATGCTGTTCTACCTGACAACTCTCCAGTTGGCTAAATTCCTCAAAGATCCTCCGGGTCTTGTGGAGGGTGAATCTGAATTGGCCAAGGAAGAGCGATAACAGACTTGGTTGTCTGGAGACTTCCTATGCAAGAACTACCTTTTGGGTGGTCTTGACAATACCCTGTACAATGTGTACCAAGGCATGACTTCTGCGAAGGTTCTCTGGGAATCTCTCGAGAAGAAGTACAAAACCGAAGATGCCGGACAAAAGAGATTTGTTGTGGGTAGGTTCTTGGACTACAAGATGGTAGATTCAAGGACGGTGATGTCTCAGTTGGGTGAACTGCAATTGATCATTCATGAAATACTGGATGAGGGAATGAAACTCTGTGAGATGTTTCAAGTTGCCGCCATAATTGAAAAGTTGCCTCCATCATGGAAGGACTTCAGAAGCTATCTGCAATACAAAAAGAAGCAGATGAGCCTTGAGGACCTTGGAGTTCGATTGAGAATCGAACAGGACAACATGATGTCCGAGAAGGCCAACTACAAGACTATGGAGTCTAAGGCCAACATCTTTGAGGATGTAAAGGGTAGCAAGAAAAGAAAGAACAGTGAAGCTGATTCTTCCCAAGCGAACAAGAAGTTCAATGGGAAGTGCTACAACTGTGAAAAGAGCGGTCATATGACAAAGGACTGCAGAAACAAGATATCTCAGGACAATGGCAGGAAAAATGAGGCCTATGTCGCTGAAGATGAGCAGTTAACTGATGAGATTTCAGAAATGAATCTCTAAGCAGTGAACTGTAGCCAACTTGGTTGGGAATCCGAGAGAATGATGGGTAGACACTAGGGCTACTCGTCATATCTGTGCTGATAGCAAGATGTTTTCCTCGTATCAGAAAGGTCGATGGCGGCGATCATCTGACAATGGGAAACTCGTCTACCTCTAGAGTGGTTGGACAAGGCACAGTAGTTCTGAAAATGATATTCGGAACGGAGCTTACATATAAGAATGTTTGCATGTTCCAGATATTCGGAAGAACTCGGTCTCGGGTTTGTACTTGTTTCTGACAAGATTGTATTGACCAAAAATGATGTCTATGTAGGAAAATGATACCTCGCTGAGGGTCTTTTCAATGACTGTCACTTGTGCTATTAATAAAGCTAAAACTTCTGCTTATATTATTGAGTCACAAAATGTATGGCATGAGAGGTTATGACATGTTAATTATGATACAATGCGTACATTAATTAACATGAACCTTATACCTAAATTTGCATTGATGGCCAACATGAGTGTGAGGCATGTGTTGAAGCAAAAATACATAGAACATCATAGAACGAAGTTCTGAACCCTTGGAACTTGTACACACTGACGTGTGTGACATGAATATTGTGCAAATAAGAGGCGGTAAAAAGTACTTTGTCACTTTTATCGATGAAAGCACAAGATTCTGTTAAGTGTATTTGCTGAGGAGCAAAGCTGAAGCTATTGAGAGCTTTATACACTGAGAACGAAGTTGCAAATCAACTTGGCAAGTAATCAAAAGAATCAGAAGTGATAGTGGTGGTGAATATGTTTCATCATTCGGTGAATATTGTTCTGTGCACGGAATTATTCACGAAACCACTGCTCCTTATTCTCCTCAACAGAACGGAATTGCGGAGCGCAAAAACCGAACGTTGAAGGAAATGATGAATGCCATGTTGACAAGTTCGGGTCTGCCCCAGAACTTGTGGGGGGAAGCCTTGCTTTCCGCGAACTACGTTCTGTACAAGCTTCCTCACAGAAGACTAGACAAGACACCATATGAATTGTAGAAAGGTTTCGTACCTTCCTACGAATACCTCAAAGTGTGGGGTGTCTTGCCAAAGTAATGGTTCCTAAACCTAAGAAGGTGGAATAGGACCCAAAACTGTTGACTGTATATTCATCAGATATACTTGCAACAATAATGCATATCGATTCTTGGCACACAAAAATGAGATTCCTGACATCAATCCAAATGTGATGATTGAGTCAAGGAATGCAATATTTTGAAGAGACATTTCCTTGTAAGGAAAGACAAAGAAGAGAGTCTCTCAAAAGATTTGTTGATACTGTCAATGACAGTGATCAGGTTGACCAAGAGTCAAATCAACATGGAAATGTTGAGGCAAATGAACCTAGACGTCGTCTAAGTCATTTGGACCCGATTTTCTGACATATTTGTTAGAAAATGAGCCTCAAAGCTATAAAGAAGCAATGTCTTCTCTGGAGGCACCTCTTTGGAAAGAGGCGATAAACAGTGAGATTGATTCAATCCTACAGAACCATACTTGGGAGTTGGTTGATCTTCCACCAGGTTGTAAGCCACTGGCTACAAATGGAAAGATGAAAATGGATGGATCAATAGATAAGTACAAGGCGAGGTTTGTCATAAAAGATTTAGACAGAAAGAAGGCCTTGTTTACTTTGACACATATCCACCAGTGATTCGTATCACATCAGTAGAATGCTTATAGCTATAGCAACTATATTTGGTCTTGAAATACATCAAAAGGATGTAAAGACGTCATTCTTGAATGGTGAATTGGATGAAGAGACTTACATGGAACAACCAGAAGGGTTTAATGTTCCTGGATAAGAACAGAAGGTGTGCAAACTTGTAAAATCCTTGTACGGATTAAAACAAGCACCTAGACAATGACATGAGAACATTGACAAAGAGATGTTGTCAAGTGGGTTTAAAACCAATGAGTGTGATAAGTGTGTGTACACCAAGTCAACTCAAAAAGGATATGTCATTGTGTGTCTCTATGTAGACGATATGCTGATAATTGGTAGTAATCATGAAATGATTCAGTCTACCAAAAACGTGTTAACCAGCAAATTTGATATGAAAGATTTGGGAATAGCTAACCTAACTCTTCCTCTATCAAAGAATACTGGCTTAAGCATATCGCAATTAGAGTATTCAAGGGTCATCAGAAGTCTGATGTATCTCACGAATTGCACACGAACTGATATCACTCAAGCTGTGAATAGGCTTAGCAGATATACTAGCAATCCAGGACATAACCACTGGAAAGTCATAGTAAGTGTTTTGAGGTATAAGAAACTTCAAAATATGGGCTACATTACGAGAGATATCCTGCTGTTCTAGAGGGATACAACGATGCTGGATATCTGATATAGTGGATTCCAAATCTACGGTTGGATTTGTTTTCACACTTGGTAATGCAGCCGTGTCATGGAAATCCTCGAGGCAAACATGTGTTGCCCGGTCTACTATGGAATCAGAGTTCATAGCGTTAGACAAAACAGCGGAAGAAGCAGAATGGCTTAGAAACTTCCTGGAGGATATTCCTAGTTGGCCCAAACCGGTGCCAGCGATTAGCATACATTGTGACAGCCAATCGGCTATTGGGAGAGCCCAAAATACAATGTATAATGGTAAGTCTCGACACATACGTCGGAGACATAATACCATACGTCAACTGCTCTCAAGTAGCATAATATCGATCGATTATGTTGAGTCGAAGGAAACCTAGCGGATCCACTAATTAAAGGTTTACCTCGAGAGCAAGTTGAGAAGTCATCGAGGGGAATGGGCTTGAAGCCTATAATCTAAGAATTGTCACTGTGGAAACCCAACCTAGCTGACTGGAGATCCCAAGATCTAGGTTCAAAAGGGACAACAGAAACTTTGTGCAATTCAAAACAAGCACTGAAGAGTTTCGTACTCTTTCCCATTCCGATAATGACGCTGAGTGCTGTCTGTCATTGGTTAGGATAAGTTAAGGCTTTTAATGATCACTATATTAGGAGATGAGTCCTAATGGGGGTAAAGACAGATTACCTCTTCATAGTAGATCACCTATTTCAAGTAAGAAGTGAGGCCGCTTCCATGAGAACCTTTAAAGGCGGGTTACCCTAAAGTGCTTGATGAATCCAGGACCGTTGTTCAGGGCCAAAATGAACACAACCGTAGAACGGGAAAATGGTCGAATTAAAGCTGTGTGTTGGCAATTGTCTTGGTTTACACCAACGGCAGAACAGTTCAAGACTATGGGTCACTGGTTTGCCAAGTAAATCCGATTGTCACTCACTAGGAAAGGTTCAAGGTGAAAGCTACCTATTTCGATGCAGCTTTAGTTCATGGTAACTCTCTCAAGTGTCTCCATGAATATTTGAAGAATTGTGGGGGATTGTTGGAAATTCTTCAAAATATTTCATTAAGGATAATTCTGTCATTTGGTTGGATTGGGTGCTTGTGAGGGGTACAACCCTTTGGAGGGTTGCACCCCATCCCAAAGGGTGCCCTATTGGCACCCTTCCATGCCTTATATAAGAAGGCTTTATATCCAAAATAAAAAAATACAGAAAAAAAGATATCTGAATTTCTGGAAGAGACATTTTGTTTTCTTTGTTTTAGAGAGAGTTTCGCCACATTTCCTAGTTCGAATACTTGTCAAAGAGTGCTCTTTGACAAGAAGGAACCAAGTTATCCTGGGAGGACATTGGCTAATTGCGAATCCGTATAGCACCTGTGACGGGGCCAATAAGTTCTTAAGGACAGAGATATCTCGACTTGGATTGAAACTATAAACTTGATTTCCAGGTTTTGTTTTAAAGGTTTTTCTGTTTTTAGGGTTTCTTGCATCTAGATTTACTTTTGTTGGTTGATCTGTTTGTTTGCATGTTTATATTACTGTTTAGTGACACCAAATTTAACAACAATTCTATTTTTAACTAGATTTTTGTTTCCCATATCATATCATGTATTTTCCTTGTGTTAAAAGTAGAGAAGGGAAAAAAATGGACCCATATATATGTCTAGAAAGGCATTTCTGGTGTATTAATATGGTATTATTTGACAGGTGGAACTGGCATCAATCTCACCCCTCCTCCAGCATCAATTATGAGGTTAGTTTATGACAATCTCTTTTTGTAAATTGAAGTTCCATATGGTTAACTTCTTTGTTCATCAACTCTTTTATTGTTCCAAGATTGAAAAACGGAAGATAAAAACTTTCTGAATGGCTTGTTGCTTGAAAAACTTTCCTTTTCATCTTGGATTGGTGATTTTGTTCAATAATATTTTCTTTCTTTTTCTTTTGAATCAGTACTGAGGCTCTGGAGAGATGTAAACAACATATAGAACTAATTGCGAACACTCTGCAATTAGAAGGTTTTTCACGAATTGATGCATTTGTTAATGTTGATACCGGAGAGGTGTGAAGATTTATGATCAAAAGTCAAAAGAATAGTATCCATTTGTCTTTTTCTGACATAAATAAAAGAGCGACACTTTCATTGTTTTCAGGTATTAATTATTGAGGTGAATACTGTGCCAGGAATGACTCCTTCCACTGTCCTGATACATCAGGTGATAACCAAATTCCAAAAACTTAGATTGTTTTGGTGTCCTATAGAAATAGACTCGGCTCATTGATGGGGTTGGTAATTGCGTCCATAAAGTCTAGTTTGTAATTTTGTATCACCATATGGAGAAATTAAAAAGGGATGAGTTAATTTTATCGAGAAAAATAAAAGCTTGAATCATTGTCGTTCCTATATAGAAGACGGTAACTAGTTCATAGTTTTAAAAAAATGCCAATCTGAGCGCTGACAATTTTTTTAAACTGTGTTGTACGTCACAGGCCCTATCAGAGCAACCGCCAATGTATCCCCATCACTTCTTCCGTAAACTGCTTGATTTGGGATCAGAGAGGTTCTTGTGAAATTGTTATATGTAAGTGTCTTGATTCATTTAAGAAACATTAATGGCTGATTCCATTGCTTTCATACAAGAAGAAAAAATGAAGAAATTTACACTAAGCATTCTTTCTAAGTGTAATACAATAATAGTAATGTACCCTTTGGAATTAGTCTCTTTTAATCCGAGTGAAATATGTATTCACTGCTGTAAAACTCTGTTTTTTTTTTTTTTTGTTTGGAGTTTGGACAAAGTTTGGTTAAGGCTTTGTTGTTAATGTGGTGCCGTGGTTTTTTAACTTGAATTTGTATTCGGTGCTATGAAATAAAAGTGAATACTATTCAATAAATATGACTTTTAGATCACAGTTTTGATGAAAATAATAAAGATGTATGAATTTTTTGTCAAATAAATTATAAATAATATCTGCTTAACTTTCAAACTAGGGTCGATAGTGTTTATTAAACTTTTTTTGGAAACGTTAAAAATCCCGCCGTCAAACCACCCGATCCGGGATTAAGCGGAACAAGTAAAATTTCCGATTGTCCCAGGTTCTTATAAGAAATGCATGCCCTGGACTCGAACCCAGATTAAAACTAAGAAAGGCCTAAGAGAGCAAGCAGCAATTGATTTCCTTGCTCACGTGAATGAAGGTCCATGTTGCTGGTATGCCCTGCTGACTCGATTGCCAAGTGTACTTCTGTATAGGCTCCAATATGACTTGAATTGTTCTTTTCCTCTGACTTTCTTCATTCTCAACACCCCCTCTCAAACTTAAGGTCCTAGGAAGTACCTTGAGTTTGCTTCTAAAATAGCTGAATTTTGAGTACGGCAGAGATTTGGTAAATACGTCTGCTATTTGATCCTCACTGAGTATATAAGTAATATCAACACCACCATTGCTTATTTTGTCTCTTATGAAGTGCAAGCCTATTTCTATGTGTTTTGTTTTCGAGTGGTAAACAGGGTTAGTTGCAATGGCTGCTGCACTTGTACTGTCACTCAGGATGAGAGGAACTCCAGCTAGACTGATCTTCAGCGCTCACTCATCAGGGAGCAAATCCAAGTTCTTTCTGTACAAGCCAATGTCATTGCTCTGTACTCAGATTCAGCACTTGATCTAACTACAACGTTTTCCTTTTTAGAGCTCCAGCTAATTAAGTTACCTCCCAGATACACACAGAAACCACTGGTTGATCTTCTGTCATCAGGATCACAACCCCAATCTGCATCAGTGTATGCTACGAGCTCAAGTTCCTCATTTTTCTTGAAGGTACGATTGAAGTCAATTGTTTCTTTGAGATATCTCAGTACTCCTTTTACTGCAGTCCAGTATGGCACCAAAGGATCTGACATAAATTAGCTTAGTTTATTCACTGAGTATGCAATCTCAGGCCTGATCAGATTTGCATATTGTAAGCTCCCTATCAGACTTCTGTATAACTTCCCATCACCAAATTCTTCACCCACTGATCTTGAAAGTTTATCAGTTGTACTGAAGGGTGTGTCAACACCTCTGCAATCTCTGAGCTGAATCTTGTTCAACAAATCTGTTATGTACTTTTTCTGAGACAAAACCAGTTCATTTTTTGTTCCGGTTACTTCAAGATGAACTGGGGTGGTAACGGGCCGGGCCAGGACAAAAAAAATTTGGCCCGGGCCCAGGAAAAGCCGGGCTCGGGCCCGAGCCAAATCCGGCCCGAATCTTGTGGCTAAAAAAAAAAAATCAAACAAGACATGATCCGGCCCAAATCTTGCCTTTTTGTTGATCATTGAAATTCATGGCATGATCACAATAAGCCTACATTGATCAATTCCCATGCATATATTTGTCTCAAGCCATATTATGCATATTGTAACATAGAAATAAGCCACGTACAGTCGCAGTAGCCAGTAAACGCATGGTCATTTTGCATAATTGCATGCATGATATGTCACATTTGGACTGATTTTATGAAAGAAAATAAGAAATGTCAACTAGATTACAGCGAGTCTTATAATAAATTTCACATTTCTGAATTTTTTTTTAAAATTTAAGCCCGGGCCAGGCCGGGCTCGGGCTTAAATTGATCAGGCTCCTGCTGGTCAGAATTTGGTTGCGCGAGCATTGTCTGTCTCATGCTACCTGCATAAATAGCATGCAAACTAATAAATAAACAATAACACACAATAAAAATAAAAATAAAAATAAAGAAAATAATAATAAAACAAATGCAAGAGTTGCCTCCCCGCTAAAGCTAAGTTTAACGTCTTCAACCAGACGCAACCACCCAAATGGTCATAGTGACTTCTTCTTTTGGTATCCACCGAGTGCTGTGATATGAAAAGATAGCTTGGCAGACTGTGCCATTTTATCCAAATGCCCCTTACTATTGCTTGGTCATGGAGGAAGTAATCTGCCCAATCTGTGTTTCTAAAGACTTCATTGTTGCCTCGATATTTTCCATGTGTGTCCTAATATTGTTCAGCCTTGACTCATTGTTCTCAAACCTCGCTGAAGTATTAGCAACAAGCGTGCTCATGAAATCTTCTAAGGAAGATTTCTGCTCAGCTCTTTGATAATCGAAACCAGATGAATGTTGCAAGGCATTCTCTGTTTTAGCATATGACAGGTTCAGATGATAACGGTTAGGCACATGATTGCCTCCATAACTGTTGAAGTTCCGATTGTTCACATATTTGACTTGCTCAAAGTGCGAATCTCCTTCCAAAAATAGCCTATTTGTAGCCGTTGTTGATTCAATAAATGGTTGTACTCGTGGATTTGTTAGGGCTGCTACTTGAGTTGATAGGGTGGAAATCTGAGCTGTAAGTGCCACAAGAGGGTCCACTTCATATATTCCAGCCACTTTGGTCACCGTAGTGCGTTCATTTGGCCATTGAAAGTGGTTAATGGCCATGTCTTCTAACAGATTGTAAGCGTCCTCAGCTAATTTCTTGAATAGAGCTCTCTCAGCTGCTGCGTCAACCAAAGTCCTATTCGAACCATTCAGCCCATTATAGAACAAATGGATCTGGACCTAGTATGTATAATCGTGTTATGGGCATCTTCGGAGTAAATCCTTAAAGCGCTCTCATACTTCATATAAGTCTCAGTCTCCAACTGCTTAAATATACTAATTTATGCCCTCAGTTGAGATGATTTAACTGTTGGAAAGAATCTCTCAAGAAATTTTGTGGCCGTATCCTGCCATGTCATGATACTCCCCATTTGTATAGATTTAAGCCATTCCCACGCTTTATCCCGTAAAGAGAATGAGAATAAGCGTAGCCTGATAGCCTCTTTAGTCACACCATTCATTTTTATAGTGTCTGCGATCTCCAGGAACATCCTTAAGTGCATGTTGGGATCCTCTACAACTGAACCCCCAAACTGATTCCTTTGTACCATGTTGATCAATGCAAATTTTAGCTCAAAATTATTGGCGTTGATAATGACCGGCTTGAAGTGATCTTTGATTGCCACCTGACGTGGGTTGTTCTCTTTGTTTTCAGCCTTCATTGCTTCCTTTTCAATTTTCCTTTCTTTCCTTAGTCTCCTCGTTGTTCGTTCTATTTCAGGATCAAACATGAGCGAGTCGATACTTGTGGATCTGTGTATTCACTGAAGCACCGAAAGAAGAAAAAAATTCAATAAACAAAATAAAAACAAAACAAAAAATAATTACAAACGAAAATAAACTAAAAATAAAAATAAAAATCTAAATTAAAGCTAAGATTACTTGGTAATAATATTAATGTGAATTAAACAAATAATCCCCGAAAACGGCGCCAAAAACTTATTGTGATATTTTCTATCGTACCGCAAGTATACGGTATCAAGTTTTAGTAAAAATGAGTTAAAAGTGTCGAACCCACATGAATTGTATTCATTCACACTAAGTACTATAATTGATAATCCTAACTTTATTTATAAGATAATTAATAAACATTTAACTAGATAAATAATATATAAAAACAATTAGATATGAGGAACCAATACGATAGAAATTCTAGAGTCTGATTTCACCTAGCTATCCCTTATGTATTTGTCATGCCAATTAATCTTTGTTCAATTGTATTGTTTATAAATCAAGAATCCTAATTATTCACTCCCTCTCCCGAGTAAGAGTGAAAATATTATCAACTACAGACTTCGATATCCCTATAAAAATCTAGTAATTAATAACTAGTTACGTCTTGTGATTCTATGTTAATGACTTCAAATGAACTATAGATTCTCCCGAACTCTATAAAATTCATAGGTTATATTCTCTAGATCCATTCAAATCCTTCTCTCCCGAATGATAGATTCTAAACATACTTCATCTTAATTTGTGGCCAGCAAACAAGAAGTATTAAACTCAAAAGAATATAAATAAAATGAAATATACTTTCATAACAATTATGACAAATAATACAAAGGTTCAAGCATCAGTTACATCGTTCTCCAGAATTAAGGAGTTAGTTCATGACTAAAGATAAAAATAATAAGAATAATGTCATGAATTTAATGAAAATCATTAGAGTTCTAAGAAAGAAACTATAAGATAAAACCTGATTTGAATCCCTTCCTCTTCGGACATCACCGCCTTCGTCTCCTCTTGTCGCTCTTTAATCCTCCTCATTGGATCTCTCTAAAAATAAGTGTTTTATGTTTTTGTGATATGTATTAGCCCTCCCCTTTTGTGTCTTGGATGAACTTATGTATTTATAATAAAGCCTTGGAGTCCTTGTGCATCTAAAATCCTAAAATTGGGTGTTTTTGGTCTATGTGGGGTGCCACAACGCCGGAAAGTTGGCGCCTCGGCGCCAGACTCTTGGGAAAATTGTATGGAATGCTGGAGGAGCCGCGCGCCAAGAAGTTGGGCGTCGCGGCGCGAATGATTCTTTTCACTGGTCGTGCGTCTTGCGTCTCTGCTCTTCCTGCGTGCTTCCGATGCTTCCGAATGGTCCCAAAATACATACAAATGCCCCAAGATCCATGTATCAATGCTTCCTACAAATAAAACATAAAAGAACTACAACATATATTAAATGATACAAAAACTAACAAAATAGTAAGCTAAGAATGTAGGAATAAATGAGTGTAAACCGCACTTATCATGGCTCTCACTTATCTTTACTAAAACCTGACACTGTACACTTGCGGTATGATAGAAAATATCGCAACAAATTTTTGGCGCCGTTGCCAGAGATTGTTAATTTAATTCATATTAATACTATCACCAAGTAACCTTAGCTTTAATTTAGATTTTTATTTTTACTTTTAATTTATTTTTATTTGATTATTTTTTTATGTCTTTCTGTGCTTCAGTGAATGCGAAGATCCATAAGTCTCGACTCGCTCCTGTTTAATCTTGAAATAGAAAGAACAACGAGGAGACTAAGGAAAGAAATGACACTTGAAAAAAAAGTAATGGCGGCTGAAAACAGAGAGAATAATCCACACCAGATGGCAATCCGAGATCACTTCAAGCTGGTCATAGACGATAACTATTCTGGGATTGCGCACCCACCAATCAATGCCAATAATTTTGGGCTGAAACCTGCATTGATCAACATGGTACAAAAGAACTAGTTTGAGGGTTCAACTGTAGATGATCCCAATGTGTATTTAAGGATGTTTTTGGAGATGACGGATACCATAAAGATGAATGAAGTCACTAAATAGACCATCAAGCTACGTTTGTTCCCATTCTCTTTAAGAGACAAGGCGAGGTGTTGGCTGCAATCTATACCAATGGGAAGCATCATGACATGGCAGGATATAGCTACAACATTTCTTGTAAGGTTCTTTCCACCAGCTAAATCAACCCAACTAAGAACAGAAATAAACATATTTAAGCAGTTGGAGACTGAGAATCTGTACGAGGCATGAGAGCGCCTTAAAGATATACTCAGGAGATGTTCACAACATAATTTCGTAGACTGAAGATGCCTATGCTCTACTGGAGAAGATGACAATTAATAATTTCCAATGGCCAAGTGAACGCACTAGTGTGCCTAAGGTGACGGGTATATATGAGGTAGATCCTATTTTTGTACTTACAGCTCAAGTGTCATCCCTCATGACTCATCTAGCAGCATTGACCACTCAACATGATTGTCAATTATAGTACATAGTGTGAGTTGAATACAATTTATGTGGGTTCGACACTCTTTCACTTATCTTTATTAAAACTTGACACCGTACACTTACGATACGATAGAAAATATCGCTAACACTTGCCATTGAACCAAGCTCTTGTACAACTTAAGTTTTATGAATTAAAGCTAAGAAAGGCCTAAGAGAGCAAGCAGCAATTGATTTGGCATTGTTTCATTGAAATTGAAAGCTTAACTTACAGAGATGAGATAAGGTCCATCATATATGGATCTAGGGAGTGTGCACTGCACGTATTTCGTACTAACAAACTTTGGCAGAGGGCAATCAGTGATGCTATTTTGCCACATCACCGGAAGGTTCAGGTTGCTGGTATGCTCTGCTGACTCGATTGCCAAGTATACTTCTTCTGTAGAGGCCTCCAATATGACTTGAATTGTTCCTCAACCAAGTCCTAAACCCATCAATAGATTTATATAAACAACATTTTTCATTTAAGAAAAGTGAAGGAAAAAATGGGAATGAGAGGTTATTTTGAAAATAAAAACGTCTTCTAGAAGAAAGCACGCAATGCTTGACGAAGGCTTTTCTTCCTTTTTATCATTTTCAATCTTTTTTTTTCTAATACTAATGGTCAAAGTGAAACCCGGTAATGGAAGGCAACTCATCAAAAATATTAAAAATTGTAAATGAAACTTACACGTATACAAAATCTAGAGACATGTTATATAATTATCAAATCTTTCAACCTTTATTTTATTTTAATCTCTTGAAATGTGAAACATTCGACAATGTTATAAATGCTACCACGTATTGTTGTTACTGATTATGTTGTCAATTGAGGTTTGATGTGCTTTATTATTTTATTATTATTTAAAGTTTTGGGTTATTAACATTTCAAAAATAATAAACGGATATAAAAAAATATTGAGATGTAATATTTTATTATTATATTTTATGAAATTATATTTATATTTTATTATGAGATGTATTAAGGTGTAATTTTATATTACTAATAATATAATCTAATTTTATAAAAATATACTAATAAAATATGAAATTTTGTAAGAATATAATTGTATAATATAAAATATTACTAATAATAAAATATAGTTTTATAAAAATATTACACGTCAATATTTATTTTACTCATATATTATTTTTTAATTTATGGATTAGTGAAATGATAATAAACCAAAAATATTTTTTTTAAAATCTAAAAAACAATAAAAAAAAATTAATCCTTGAAAGTCAAGTCCATGCTGCTTTTAAAAAAAATAAATTTAACTCTTTTTTTGTCCCTTATTGGATCATGGAAATGTACCAAAATATTCTTGAAACGAGTAAGAAAAGACAGAACATGACAAAAAAAAAGGTAGATAAAAAGTGACACTGCAAGGAAATTTTGTTTTCAAATTTTGAAACCTAATTTAAAGACAAAAGTGGCAATTCTCTTTAAAGTTAAAAAAAATAAAAAGAAAAAAAAGAAAAAGAAAAAAAAAAAAAGAAAAAGAAAAAGAAGGCTCCTTGATATGAGCCCTGCCAAATGGTAAAAGGTTCTTGTTTCGTGTATGGAAACAACTGGTGGAGGCATCACAGGTCCAGCTTCTTTAATGATCAATCTTAGGTAACTGGGTCGTAATAAAGTTATTATTTTTATTTATTTTTTCAATATTGTAGTTTCTCAAATTGCCCATAAGCATTCAAAGGTAATAATTTGCTTTGAATTTTTCAGCTTTTTTGAGTTTCACTTTCTGGGTTATGCTATGCATGCTAATGTATGCTTGCTTTGTTTCGCGTTTATAATTTTGTTGCTTTGTGGTGAATTCAAGTATAAATAGTGTCTTTAATGTGTAAAGTTTCTTGTGTTTATAATTTTCTGTGTTTGTGGATGTTCATGACCATCCACAACACTAGTGTTGCTTTTGATTTGAAGAACCAAAAGGCAGTTTAGTTGCTACTGGTTTTGTCTTTCGATATCAAAGACTTGTGCTTTGTCGATAATCACCAATCACCATTTAATTTGATGTGTTTGTTGTTTGTGTTTTTGAAAAGATCTTCAGGAAGTTGATCTGATCTTATGATGGTGGCTTCATACTGTAGGCAGTAACATGATTTTTGGATTTTAAGTTAAAAATTTTCGAAAAGCCAAGGAACTGAAGAGAACTTGAACATTGAGATAAATGGTTTCCAGTGATAAAGAGCTAACTGAATTTCAGGGACAAATGCCATCAAACTTGTCTCTCGATGGTCATAAAGCCAATGGCAAAAATGTTCTTCCCGTTTCAATGTCACAAAAGGGTTTGCTGAGTGATGAAAACCCAGGAAAAGGGAATCCGGACAAGTTATCGGTTGATATTCCCAGTAGATCGAACTTTCTGATATCCGGTGGCAATTTACGTTCTCCGTCAGCTAAATTATGGCAGATTGCTGAGGAAAAAGATGAAACCTCACGGTCTATACTTTCATCCACCAGCAAAGGTTTCAAAGAACGTTTCAGTGGAATTCTTCCTCGCAAAGTTGCTTGGGCATCTCTGTGGGAAATCTGCAAAGAGTGGATCAAGAATCCTTTGAACATGGTGCTTCTCTTATGGATAATTTGCGTTGCTGTTTCAGGAGCAATCCTATTTCTTGTCATGACAGGAATGCTTGATCGTGCTCTACCAAAGAAGTCACAGAGAAATACCTGGTTTGAGGTCAATAATCAAATCATCAATGCACTGTTTACTCTTATGTGTGTATACCAACATCCAAAGCGGTTTCACCACCTTGTACTTCTGTGTAGATGGAAGCCGGAGGATGTCTCTATGTTGAGAAAAATATATTGTAAGAATGGCACTTGCAAGCCCCATGAATGGACCCATATGATGGTGGTAGTTGTGTTGCTCCATGTCAATTGCTTTGCTCAGTATGCCTTGTGTGGCCTTAACTGGGGATACAAGAGATCTGAACGACCTGCTATAGGTGTCGGTATCTGCCTCTCTGTTGCGATTGCTTCCCCTGCAATTGCGGGTGTGTATTCAATGATTAGCCCACTTGGAAAGGATTATGATTCTGAAGTTGACTTGGAAACCCAGGATAAAATTCTCATGAGGGCACGGGCCATTCCACCAGCAACAGGAGGTTGTCATCGGAGAAAAGATTATCGTTTGCATCAAGAAATAAGCTCAAAAGTGTTGAGGATACCCCTGTATGGAGAGGGGGTTTATTTGATATTGGGAAGATATTGCCGTAGCATATCTCTCTCTTTTCTTCAGTTTTTGTGTTTTCGGATGGAACATGGAAAGACTTGGTTTTGGGAACATGTATGTTCATATTGCAACTTTTCTCCTCTTTTGCACAGCCCCATTTTTTATTTTCAACTTGGCTGCCAGCAATATTGATAACGAAACAGTGAGGGAGATTCTGGGATTAACAGGGGTTGTGCTTTGTATTTTCGGATTACTCTATGGTGGCTTCTGGAGAATCCAAATGAGAAAAAGGTTCAATTTGCCGGCAAATAACTCATGTTGTGGAAAACCAGCCATTGCAGATTGTGCTCAGTGGCTTTGCTGTTGTTGGTGCTCTCTTGCTCAGGAAGTTAGAACAGCTGATTACTATGACTTTGTGGAAGATAAGTTTTGCAGGAAGCAAACTGATGATCATATCCAGCCTACTCTGTCACCATTACCGCGTGAAGATGGATCAGCTCGAGTAAGATCAAGCCAAACTTCCCTGATTGGGATTGGAAATTCTTCGAATCCAAGCAGATTTTCAGAAGGTAACGACAGTCCAGATTGTCGGCTAGAGGAAGACTATTCTTCAAAAGATGCTGACCGTCTTATGAAGGCACCAGTTAGACCATCAATTCAGAGATAATAAGAGAGTAGATGATTGATTATTAACGACGAGACTTGAAGTAAGACAGTAAACATTGCTTGTAGCTTTTTCGCACGAATAAATTTATGATATAGTCTATAGTTTCTTTCTGTGAATAATTTTGTTCATCTTACGCTTTCACTTGCTACCTTTTTTTTTTGTTTTTTTTTGTTTTCTTTGGAATATTGCGGAAATCTCACGTCATTTATACAGATGTGTGGATAAATCTATAAAGACAGAGACTATTGTATTTGGTGAATGTTTTTCCACACTTTATTGATGAAATATGAGTCTACTTATATACACAATTACAGAGAGTTATATATAGTAGAAAATAAGGATTCTGCTGCATAATTGCAGCAGTTACAGAGGAGAATATTATGGGATTGATTGTGCTTGATTTGGGGCTAGAGAAGTGTTATCCTTGATTCTTGCAATCTGCCTTAATACGCCCCCGCAAGATGGAGCTTCCATCGGCAAGCCCAATCTTGGTTCGTAACAGTTCCGTTCGCTGTCTGGATAGTGGCTTAGTTAACAAATCTGCCAGTTGATCATGTGTGTGAACATGTCGAACTTGAAGAGTGCCATGTTGTACGAGATCACGCACAAAGTGAAGGTCTATCTGGATATGTTTCATGCGTGAATGTTGGACTAGATTGTAGCTGAGATAGGTTGCACCAAGGTTATCACACAGTAATAATGGGGCAGTGGTGAGGGGGTAGCCGAGTTCATGAAGTAGGGCCGAAATCCACATTGTCTCTGATGCGGCATTTGCTAGAGCTCGGTATTATGCTTCAGTGATAGATCTGGCTACAGATCTTTGCTTCTTTGAGCTCCAAGAAATGGGATTGGGACCTAAGAAACTGATGTAGGCCGATGTGGAGGTGCGATCATCAATGTTTCCAGCCCAATCTGCGTCAGAGTATGTAACCAAGGCTGTAGACCCAGATTTTTGGATATGTATACCATGAAACATAGTCTTCTTCAAATACCGTAGTAGTCGTTTGGTGGCTGTGATGTGAGTGGTGGTTGGCTTATGCATGAATTGAGACAGCTTATTAACTGCAAACGAGATGTCAGAACGTGTCAATGAGAGATACTGCAGGCTGCCAATAATTTTGCGGAAGTTAGTGCTTTCGACCGCAGCTGTGCCATCAATGATCTGGAGAGGTTGAGTCGTGGAGAGAGGTGTGGAGACGACTTTGGCACCACTCATGTTAGTGGTAGACAACAACTCATAAATATACTGTGTTGAGATAAGAAGAGCCATGTTTTTGTTGGTGTGCAACTTCAACACCTAAGAAGTAATTAAGGAAGCCCAAATCCTTGAGTGAAAAATGGTCACCCAACTTCTGGATGATGGATGTCACAAAATGTCTGTTATTTCCTATGATCACAAGGTCATCAACATATACCAAGAAGTAACATATGCTATTTGATTTTTTATAAATAAATAACGAGGAATCTGCTTTAGAATTGTCAAATCCAAGTGTGAGCAGGACATTTTTCAGAGTAATATACCAAGCCCGCGGAGCCTGTTTGAGACCATATATTGCTTTGTGAAGCCTGCAAACATAATTTGGGTTAGATGAGTCTTTGAAGCCAGGGGGTTGGGTCATATATACAGTCTCAGATAGTGCACCATGTAAGAAAGCATTATTAACATCCATTTGTCGTAACTCTCATCCATTCATAACAGCAATGGAGAGTACAGTTCTAATTGTAACTGGTTTAACCACAGGACTAAAGGTGTATTTGTAATCAAGGTGAGGACGCTGATTGTAACCATTTGCAACCAACCGAGCTTTGAATCGCTCCAGGGACCCGTCAGATTTTCGCTTTACTCTGAACACCCACTTGCAGCCTATCGGGTTGCAATTTTGTGGGGGTTGGACTAAACCCCAAGTGTTGTGTTTCATGAGAGCAGTAATTTCATTGGGCATGGCATCTCTCCACTGTGGTTGAGCTAAGGTTTGACTTACACAAGTTGGCTCAAGAAGTTCTGGAAGGGGATTGTAGGCACTGCTTTTTACACAAAGTCCCTATGATGAGTCTCATTTTGGAGACACTACCTTTTAAGTCACGGAGGTCACGGAAAACGGACATCGGAAGGGGAATCAGATAAACAAGGTTCACTGTTTTCGTTGGTGCTGCGTTCGTTAATTCGTTCGAACGTCAGGCAGATTGCGGACGTTGATGCCGCGTTTGAGGAGGCGTTCGAACGGTTGTCGGTAATTCTGGTTTTGCTGCTAGCCTCACATCAAGCCTAATTCGCCCAAACCTTGGCCCACACGCCCAAGCCCACTTAAAACACATATTTAACACATGGTGAAATCAAAACAAATCTAAAAATCATATACCAAATTAAATAAAATACTTACACAAATTAAAGAAATTGCATGCCTAATTAAAATCAATCAACAAACTAAATGCCTAATCTAAACCAATCAAATATAATCATACCAAGTTAAAATCAATCAACCAATATGTTATTCCCAAACTTAAAATATTGTATGCCTAATCAACATAAACTAAATATTCAACCTTCCCTATCTAGCCAAGATTTGTCCCCCCTCAATCTTTGACTTCCCTTATCCAAGCCAATCAAATCCCTTTCCTTGTCAAGCCTAACCCTTTGCCTATAAAAAGAACCCTTCACCAACCTTCTCGAGGAGCTAGCTCATTCATACAAGAAAAGCCTCCTAGTCCTACACCTAATATACAACAACTCACACAAGAAACAACACACCACCAGAGCCCTAGCCACTCACGGCAATAACAAGAAGAAAAAATAGAAATAATCCCCTTCAACCCCACCCCCAACTCCACAACCGAAAACAACAGCCCCTACACCTCCTAAAACAGCCCATACAGCCAGCCCTAAAACACACACATAAAACAGCCCCCGAAACACACCATAACATCACCGAAAATCACACCCAAAACAGTAGCCAAAATATCCCAAAAACAGTAACTAAAATACAGCAGCAAAACAGTAGCAGCGGCAGCGAATCGGAGTCAAAACAGCAGCAAAAGACGGAGGACGACGACCCAGAACAGTAAGACAACGAAGAGTGCAGTGAACCAGTGAACCGGAAGAGTTGCGGAGCTTTACCCCTTCCGATCTTCGTGAAACGCGAGTCGAGAGACGACTTAAAAGGTTAGACCTGAGGGCACTTTTTCATTAGTTTATATTCGTTTCTTTTATTATTGAATTTTATTCGCATGAGAGTCGTTTATGGATGCATGATTGTGGCTTGAATGAAATGGAAGAGTGTCGTCTCTTGTGGTATATAGGATGGAAACCCAGACGTAAATTCCGTAGCCGAATCCGAATAGACGGTAGTGCGGTCTGTACTTGGGACACAACTCCACGTACCACTTGAGTAAACGGACACCTTCTCTTGTTTTGTGTTGCTTTGGTTATCTACTTCTTGTCATTTAAATTCTGCATGTTGTTTATCCCCGTATGATACGATCGAGTGCATGGGCTTAGTAAGTGCGATGAAAGGTTCCCTAATTGGAGGGCTAAAATCCTTCACCACGATGCTCTGCCGCACCGATTGATGTGTGTTCGGTTGAATGCGAAATACGTTCAATCGGACATACTTAGTTTGATATGATTGTCTTTATTTTCGTATGCATGATTCAACCGAGTGCATGGGCTTAGTAAGTGCGATGTGAGATCCCCTATGGGGAGGGGCTGAAGCCCTTTACCACGAGGCTTTGCCGCGCCGGTTGATGTGTGTTCGGTTGGATATGAGATACGTTCAATCGGGCACACTATGTTTAATATTATTGCTTTTCATTCTATGTATGCATGATTCAGTCGAGCGCATGGGCTTAGTATGTTGGTCTAAAGGTCCTCTCTTTGAGAGATCAAGAGCCCCAAAAGGCCACCTTTACGGCAGTACTTCGCCGCGCCCCCCCTTTATTTTGTTGTTTATGTATTGCATCCCATTTCATGCATCAGGTCTGTTCCGTTCGAACGCGTTTACGAACGCAACTCGAACGCGCATGTATTTTGCCTTGTCATGCATCAGGTCTTGCTTACTTCGAACGCGTTCACGAACGCCATACGAACGTAGCATTCTGTTTCATTTCCGTTTGAACGCGTTAACAAACGCCATACGAACGTGAGCATTCTGTTTCACTTCCGTTCGAACGCGTTATCAAACGCCATACGAACACGAACCTTCTGTTTATCGTTCGAACGCGTTTACGAACGCTACACGAACGCCCACGCATTTCTTAGTTTCATAATGCATCAGGTCTGGTTCCGTTCGAACGCGTTCTCGGACGCTACACGAACGCGAACCTTCTGTTTACCGTTCGAACGCGTTTACGAACGCTACACGAACGCGCACCCACTGAATCGAGTCATCTTCATTAGATTTCATGCATAGTTTTCCTAGTAGCTATCCCCACATGTATGAATACAACTATGTTAACGAATTACAATTCATATGCTTGTGTCGTGATAACATTTGTGTATTATTTCTTGTGGTATATCGGATGGAAACTCAGACGTAAATTCCGTAGCCGATTCCGAATGGACGGTAGTGCGGTCTGTACTTGGGATACAATTCCACGTACCACTTGGAAAAGTGCCCATATGTATGTTTGTATGGTTAATATGTGTGCTTGTGTTTTCTTGAATGTAATATGCAAATAAAGTTGTATGTCCGTTGCTATTTGATATATGTTAAGCATGCGATTTTGGATATGAGATATATGTGAAATGTGTGCATAAGTTTCATTTTGCATATGAGAATTTAGAAGCATGATACTCTTGGAAATAAATGTTACTTAAGCTTGATTAAATTATTACATAAATCCTTTCATTACAAGTGACATGAGTAAGGGACCATTCTGAACCCAACAGTTTGAGGTTTTCCCTTGCGAGGGGTGAGTGCGGCCTTAAATCTTTGTCCCGGTTCACACCGGTGGCGACTCCATATTATTTAGTATTCCCCAACTAGTGCCACGTAGCACCTCCCCCATAGTGCCAGTAGCCCAGGACGGCGTCGCCAGGTCCTGTTGTTACAGTCTGGCGACTCCACTGTGGATATGAGAATTGGCCCCGAAAAAGTCTTGTAATGAGTGGATTTATGTTTTAATTGGCCATGTCTATAGTGGATAAGTGAGGGTTAATCAAGGGCACTTTAAGGCTAGGTAATGGTTTGGTGTCTTCCTTCACTCACTACCTTTCTAGATGGAAAAGCTGTGAGGACACCTATATGGCCATCTACTTGTAGCCTTTGTGATGGACTAATTTGGAGGACTCGTTGTTTATTCCTGACATCAAGCGATAAGAGCCTAAGAGGCTTTGGGTATTTAATTGAGCCTCGCTCCACCTTCCCTCTGGGGAATCTACAACGGGAAATCCATTTGACAGTCCGTCACACACCATAGCTCATTGGCACGTACCTTAGTGTATAAAAAAGGATGCGCTCACTTGGTCGCTTGAACCCTTGAGTGGGGAGACCTAGTGTGGGCTATCCTTCGCCGGTGAGAGCCTTTGTCCATACTCTTGCAAATCCACCCATAGACCGGTTTGTATGGTTAAAGTAACAATTATTTCCTTGAGAATGTGCTTATGGACCATCCTCATTTGGATGCAGTTGGACTATTGTCAGAAATGCGGGCTTGCTGGGCCATTTAAACTGGGGCAAGTTCGTACGTATGACTATTAGGCCCAAAGCTTCTGAAATGTTGATGGGCCATTATGTAAAAATTGTTATGTTATGTTTGCATTATCTCCCTTCTATGCTTGTGTTTGGGAACATCATCGTTTGGATTCATTTGGACTATTTGTCATAAGATATGGGCTTGTTGGGCCATTTAAACTGGGACAAGAACGTATTTTATGACGATTGGGCCGAAGGCTTCTAAGTGTTGATGAGCCACCTTGTGCTTGTGTTCAGAATATTATCATTTGGATTTAGTTGGGCTCTTTGCCATAAGACATGAACTCGTTGGGCCATTTAAACTGGGATGGGTTTACTCTATGACAGTTGTCCCAAAAGCTTCTAAAATGATAATGGGCCGACTTGTTTGAAAATTTTATTGACTTAGTATGATCTATATGTTATATGCCTCTTATGCACATCATGCATACATACATCACGCTAACCCTTGTGTTCTAAAAGCCATCATAGACTCTCGTTGGGTTAGGGAAGAGGGAAGACTCACCAAAAGACCGATAACAGACATGAGTACATCCGATAATGAGGTATCCCGGATAGATCAGTTGGAAAATGGTTTGGCCAAGATTACCGAACAGTTGCAAGCCTTGACTGTTGCCATGACAAATATGGTTGTGCCCCGTGCTGGGGGAAATTATGAGAATGTAAGGCGCGAGGAGCCTCCGAATGGGTTGGGGGATGATATCCCCGCTTTTGATGATGATATGGCAGAGTATGCAACAGACAGAGTGATTGGGTCTCGGGCCGAGATACAGAAACTCAGGGATCAGGTTGAATCCGTTACCCGCAAGATGAGGGGAGGTAAGAATGAAGATTTGCTAGATTATGAGACAATGAAGTTTGAGGAGCAGTGCCAGTGCGCAGTTTAAGATGCCGGATTTGGCTAAGTTCAATGGGAATGGAGATCCGAGGGTGCATCTCCGTCAGTATGTGTCTGTTAAGAGTTCAGTTGGCTTGTCTCAGCGCCAGGTACAGAAAATGTTTGGGATGTCACTCGAGGGGGCACCTGTGGTATGGTACCATAACCTGGACAAGCAGGTTAAGGAAGATTGGAGGGAGCTAGCTGATGCTTTCTTAAAGCAATATGTCACGGACCTGGATTGACTTGTCACACCGTGACTTAGAAAATATCAAGCAGAAGCCGGAGGAAAATTTCAAGGAATATGTGGACCGCTGGAGGAGCCAGCTTCTGAAGATGCAGACCCGGCCTCAGAAAAGGACCAGATCAAAATGATCATCAAGGGCACCAAGCCCTCTATTTATGGCAAACTGAGGAGAATGACTTCAATGATGACTGATTTTCGACAGCTGAGGGAGACAGTTATGGATATTGAGGAGGAGGAAGCCGAGAACAGAAAGTTTTATGGACAAAACAGAAGGAATATTGGGGGACATTCAGGACTATGCCTGCTACTGCTGAGGTCACTGCCATTAAGAACAGACGATTTTCTAACCTTGGTAAGCCTCTCTCAAAGGTATTCGAAAAGCTGAAGGCGCAAGAACTCTTAAAACCTTTGGAACCTAGGCCCATTCCAAATCATGTGCCACCTCACATGAACTTAAACTTATACTGTCACTTCCACCAAGAAAAAGGCCATGACACCGACAACTGCGCCCGCCTCAGACATGAAATCCAAAACCTCATCGATGCCCATACAATACCCGACCCAGAGAAAGAACAACCCAACGCACACAGAAATCCCCTACCCAACTACATGATCAACTCTGGCCTACCCGAAACCCTTGTCCTCCAAACTCTCAACCATTCAGCTTCATAAGAATAAGGGATAACAATGGTGAAGAACCATGGGCTGAAGAAGAGGGCACTTTGTTTCTCCTAGTTTATCTTGCACTTTTAATAAAGACATTGATTTTGTTTACCTGTTCGAACGTTTCCTCAACAATAATAAAGGCGACCATTTTATTTATCTGCCTAAGACTATTACTTTCAAACTTGCAACATGAGTGTGTTCAATCAAAGCGTAGGGAATCCTCAAAAGAAGCAAGCAGAAAAGATAAGTTAGCCATTCAGGAATTGGGAAATGGAGACAGTGGGACTGTTAGACTTGGAAAGAAACGGGTTCCTGGAACAAATCAGGGTAGACAGGTGGAAATGGTACTTTCCCTAAGAGAAGAATGGTCATCAATAGAATCGACGGAAGACCTAACCCAACGAGATAGGAAATTCATTCACGTATGCATGCATACACGTAACATATTTTGCATTCCTTTTTGTGTTTTGTGTTGTTTTGTGTTCACAGGTTTTGAAGAAGAAAGAGAGAAAGAGGCAAATGAAAGCCAGTCAGAAGCATCAATATTAGCATCAGTATCAGCATGGGGGCGAGGCCCATATCAATATCAACATAGGGGCGAGGCCCATATCAATATCAGTTTGAGGGCGAGGCCCACATCAGTATCAGTTCAGGGCCGAGGCCCACATCATCTTTAGCGTGGGGGCGAGGCCTATGTCAGCTCGAGGGCGAGGCCCATATCAGTTTGGGGGCGAGGCCATATCAGTATCAGATCGAGGGAGAGGCCCATATCAGTTCATGAAGAAAGCCTATATTTAGTTCAGCTCGGGAATAAAGCCTACATTCGGTACAATCCAGGAACAAAGCCTCATGTCAGTATAATTTGAGAACAAAGCTCAAGGGAAGAAAGCCTCATGCCAGTTCAGTTCGGGAATAAAGCCCACACTCAGTGCAGTTCAGAAGAAAGCTTACATCAGTTCAGTTCAGGAAGAAGGCCTGCATTCGATACAGTTCAAGAACAAAGCCACACAGTCAGCTCAGATCAAAGAACAAAGCTCGGAGGAATAAAGCCTCATGTCAGTATAGTTTGAGAACAAAGCTCAAGGGAAGAAAGCCTCATGTCAACACAGTTCGGGAACAAAGCTCGGGAGGAATAAAGCCTCATCTCAACACAGTTCGGGAACAAAGCTCGAGGAATAAAGCCTTATCTCAACAATTCGGAAATAAAGCTCGAGGAATAAAGCCTCATCTACACAGTTCGGGAATAAAGCCCACACTCAGTGCAGTTTGGGAATAAGCCCACATTCAATACAATTCAGGAAGAAAGCCTACGTCCAGTAAACTCGGGAATAAAGCCCACATTCAGTTCAGTTCAGGAAAAAAGCCTGCATTCAGCTCAGCAGGAAATCAAGCCCACATCCAGTGCAGTTCGGGAATAAAGCCCACATTCAGTACAATTCAGGAAGAAAGCCTGCATTCAGCTCAGTTCATGGATAAAGCCCACATTTAACACAGTCAGGGAACAAAGCTCACTCTCTACAACAATTCGGGAACAAAGCCCACAGTCAACATAATTGAAGGAAGAAAGCCTAGAGGAATAAAGCCTCATCTCAACAGTCCAGGAATAAGGCTCAAGAGGAATAAAGCCTCATCTCAACACAGTTCGGAACAAAACTCGGAGGAATAAAGCCTTACCTCAGCAGTTCGGGAATAAAGCTCGGGAGGAATAAAGCCTCATCTTAACACAGTTCGAGAATGAACAAGCCGGGAACGGCACTCCAAGAATGGAAGCACAGTTCGAGAATGGACCACATCGCAGCACGGTTCGAGAATGAACCAGGGGTCGCAGCACCTCATCATCCAAATCAACTCAACTCAACACATGGTAAGTCAAGTGGCAGCTGGCGAGCCAGGTAAGTGAAAATGCATTGCATAACTTTGATAGGATTGTCACTGTTGCACATTACACAGTCCCATCAAAGTGGGGGCGACTGTAGGCACTGCATTTTTACACATAAGTCCATATGATGAGTCTCATTTTGGAGACACTACCTTTTAAGTCACGGAGGTCACAGAAAACGGACATCGGAAGGGGAATTCAGAATAAACAAGGTTCACTGTTTTCGTTGGTGCTGCGTTCGTTAATTCGTTCGAACGTCAGGCAGATTGCGGACGTTGATGCCGCGTTTGAGGAGGCGTTCGAACGGTGTCGGTAATTCTGGTTTTGCTGCTAGCCTCACATCAAGCCTAATTCGCCCAAACCTTGCCCACACGCCCAAGCCCACTTAAAACACATATTTAACACATGGTGAAATCAAAACAAATCTAAAAATCATATACCAAATTAAATAAAATACTTACACAAATTAAAGAAATTGCATGCCTAATTAAAATCAATCAACAAACTAAATGACTAATCTAAACCAATCAAATATAATCATACCAGAGTTAAAATCAATCAACCAATATGTTATTCCCAAACTTAAAATATTGTATGCCTAATCAACATAAACTAAATATTCAACCTTCCCTATCTAGCCAAGATTGTCCCCCCCTCAATCTTTGACTTCCCTTATCCAAGCCAATCAAATCCCTTTCCTTGTCAAGCCTAACCCTTTGCCTATAAAAAGAACCCTCACCAACCTTCTCAAGGCTAGCTAGCTCATTCATACAAGAAAAGCCTCCCTAGTTCATACACCTAATATACACACAACTCACACAAAGAACAACACACACCAAGAGCCCTAGCCACTCACGGCAATAACAAGAAGAAAAATAGAAATAATCCCCTTCATCTCCCCCACTCCACAACCGAAAACAACAGCCCCTACACCTCCTAAAACAGCCCATACAGCAGCCCTAAAACACACACATAAAACAGCCCCCGAAACACACCATAACATCACCGAAAATCACACCCAAAACAGTAGCCAAAATATCCCAAAAACAGTAACTAAAATACAGCAGCAAAACAGTAGCAGCGGCAGCGAATCGGAGTCAAAACAGCAGCAAAAGACGGAGGACGACGACCCAGAACAGTAAGACAACGAATGAGTGCAGTGAACCAGTGAACCGGAAGAGTTGCGGAGCTTTACCCCTTCCGATCTTCGTGAAACACGAGTTCGAGAGACGACTTAAAAGGTTAGACCTGAGGGCACTTTTTCATTAGTTTATATTCATTTCTTTTATTATTGAATTTTATTCGCATGAGAGTCGTTTATGATGCATGATTGTGGCTTGAATGAAATGGAAGAGTGTCGTCTCTTGTGGTATATAGGATGGAAACCCAGACGTAAATTCCGTAGCCGAATCCGAATGGACGGTAGTGCGGTCTGTACTTGGGACACAACTCCACGTACCACTTGAGTAAACGGCACCTTCTCTTTTTTTTGTGTTGCTTTGGTTTATCTACTTCTTGTCATTTAAATTCTGCATGTTGTTTATCCCCGTATGATACGATCGAGTGCATGGGCTTAGTAAGTGCGATGAAAGGTTCCCCCTAATTGGAGGGCTAAAATCCTTCACCACGATGCTCTGCCGCACCGATTGATGTGTGTTCGGTCGAATGCGAAATACGTTCAATCGGACATACTTAGTTTGATATGATTATCTTTATTTTCGTATGCATGATTCAACCGAGTGCATGGCTTAGTAAGTGCGATGTGAGATCCCCTATGGGGAGGGGCTGAAGCCCTTTACCACGAGGCTTTGCCGCGCCGGTTGATGTGTGTTCGGTTGGATATGAGATACGTTCAATCGGGCACACTATGTTTAATATTATTGCTTTTCATTCTATGTATGCATGATTCAGTCGAGCGCATGGGCTTAGTATGTTGGTCTAAAGGTCCTCTCTTGAGAGATCAAGAGCCCCAAAAGGCCACCTTTACGGCAGTACTTCGCCGCCCCCCCTTTATTTTGTTGTTTATGTATTGCATCTCATTTCATCAGCATCAGGTCTGTTCCCGTTCGAACGCGTTTACGAACGCAACTCGAACGCACATGTATTTTACTGAGTTGAGTTACTGAGTGAAGGTTCATATCGACATAAACCGTTTGGAGTGGGCCAATCCGAACCGCAAACCGAACCATTAGAAAAAAAACCGTAAATTCGGTCTGGTTTGGTTCGGTTGCGGTCTGGTTCGGTTCGGTCGGTTTTTTGCCCACCCCTACCTACAATGTCTAGATCTCAAAACAAAAAAAAATATACACTTCTCGTCATGTTCTGTTCGATGAATCCACAAATCCCTCCATATCCACTGCTAATCTCTCTACCCCACCATCTACACATTTGCGTCAACCTCTGGTTTCTGATGCCCCAGTCACAATCGTGTCTTATTCAAAACAGCCAACTATTTCTTCCTCATCCAGGAATTCCGAAGGTATGGCTGCCGTGAACAACGACTCATCAGGTAATCTTCTCAGCTCTAATCATATCTCCTCTCAATCTTCCTCTGCCAATCAAGCATCACAATTCTTAAATTCGGACTCCTCTCATAGCTCAAGTCCAACCGAAACCCCTCAACAACTGACTATTAATAACTCATTCCCACAAAATGTTCACCGAACTCACTCCATGACCACTCGATCCATGGATAAAATCTTCAAACCCAAAAAACTCAACTCAGTAACTTCACATCCCTGTGTGAGTTATTAATAGTCAGTTTGAGGGGTTTCGGTTGGACTTGAGCTATGAGAGGAGTCCGAATTTAAGAATTGTGATGCTTGATTGGCAGAGGAAGATTGAGAGGAGATATGATTAGAGCTGAGAAGATTACCTGATGATCGTTGTTCACGGCAGCCATACCTTCGGAATTCCTGGATGAGGAAGAAATAGTTGGCTGTTTTAATAAGACACGATTGTGACTGGGGCATCAGAAACCAGAGGTTGACGCAAATGTGTAGATGGTGGGGTAGAGAGATTAGCAGTGGATATGGAGGGATTTGTGGATTCATCGAACAGAACATGACGAGAAGTGTATATTTTTTTTTGTTTTGAGATCTAGACATTTGTAGGTAGGGGTGGGCAAAAAAACCGACCGAACGAACCAGACCGCAAACCGAACCAAACCAGACCGAATTTACGGTTTTTTTTCTAATGGTTCGGTTTGCGGTTCGGATTGGCCCACTCCAAACGGTTTACGGTTCGGTTCAGGTGTTAATCCGAACCGCACCTGTTAAACCGAACCGAACCGTTATAAATTAAAAAAAAAAACCCTATTGATCCTCACCTCAGGCCTCAGCTACTCGTCTCATTCTGCCGCTCATCACTCATCTCATCTCTCACAGTGACTCTCTCTCTCACTCTCTCTCGCCGACTACTCTGTTCTCTCGTTGTCACTTTCTCTCTCTCTCTCGCCTCTCGCTACCAGCCTACTTCTCTCTCATCTCTCGCTGTCAATCTTTCTCGCTGTGGATTTTGAAGCTTACATGGTATTTGTCGAAGTACAATGAATTAGACACAAGTTAAAATAATGGGTGTCGTTTTTCATTTTTTTTTTTTTGGGTTTTGATTAAATGTTGTATTAAGGTTTACTTGTATATTTTTAATTTTTTTTCCCTAGTGGGTTTGTTCACTGTAAATTGAGATTTTGGAACTAATTGATGTTTTGTTGTGTGATATATTCTAGGTTTTGCAATTTAAAATATGAAATTTAAAGGATGAATTAGCTCAATTTAATTTGATGGGGATAGACATCTGGTTTTGTTGTATAACGGGGTTTTCCCCCATGGGTTGGTACCTAATTATTTATAGCTACCTTTCTCTATTTGGCTGTATTCAACAATAGTAATATGAATATTGATAAAGTAGATTATATACGTATTATATTATACCTGTTCAAGTTTATAGCTTCTTTACTTGTTTAGATTTGTTCATTTTATTGTTGTTTTGAGTTGTGTGTATTAGTTAGTTTGCAGAAGTTATCATGTTAAGTAAATGTAATTTACATTGTTTATCTTTTTGGATGCTACAGGCTACTACTTATTAAAAAGTATGGAATGGAAAGGAGAAGAATAACTCTTATTTTATATGGTATTATTTTTTATATCTTATATATTTGCCGACTTTGATTATAGAATTTAATCTACTTATCTTTCTTAATATCCTAAGTTTCCAATTTTAGTATACATTTCCACTTTTGTAGATCACAGATTCTGCATTCAGGAGACAGATGCTCTTGCTAACAGTTCAATCACTTCATTCTGTTGGCAGAAATGCCAAGAGGTATCTTATATTTCTTACTTTCCTGATTTTACTGATTCAATATCATTGTTTATGTTCTTTTTGACCTGCATAACATTCTATTCCTATATGTTTTTAGGGTTGTACAATGTGAATACCTTTCTCCAATTGCTAAAGAAATGGATACGACCTGCAGTAAAGCTTTGAGAATTAGAATGTGGGCGCATTAAAGAAGATAAATTGGTATTCAATCCTATTCTCAAAGAGATTAAAGAAAATACAACACATCAAGTAGAATAATCCGGAAATTAGGCATGGCATTTGGTTGTCTTGTTTGGAAATTAGGCATGGCATTTGGTTGTCTTGTTTGGAAATTAAGCATGGCATTTAGTAGATAAATTGGAAATTAGGCATGGTTGTCTTGTTTGGAAATTAGGCATGGCATTTGGTTTATATCATTTCCTTTACATGCGGAATGATTCTGCTTTATGTTTCGATTATTTAGTGAATCATTATTTTAAGTAGAATAATCCGTAAACCGAACCGAACCAATCCGTAAACCGCTGGTTTAAAAAATTTTCAATCCGAACCAAACCGTTATTTAATGGTTTGGTTTGAGAGGTAAAAAAACCGGACCGTAAAATATGGTTTGGTTCGGTTTTTAGCAAAAACCGAACCAAACCGAACCGCGCCCACCCCTATTTGTAGGCGCTTTGAGTAGGAGCATAACCTAGAAATACACAAGGTGAGGTTTTTTTCTGCATTTTATGGGTGTTGTAGGACCGAGTGAGTGGGTAACAAAGGCACCCAAATTTTCTTAGCTTGAGATAATTTGGTTTTCGACCAAATAGAGCTTCAAAAGGAGACATATTTTTAAGAATAAGAGTTGGATGGCTGTTGATTAGATATGAGGCTGTTTGAAAAGCATGAGGCCAGTAGGATAAAGGGAGCGATGTATCATGAATGAGAGTGAGCCCTATTTCAACTAGATGACGGCGACGACGTTCGAAGACACCATTCTGTTATGGAGTGTGTGAGGCAGTTGTATAGTGAGTAATGCCATGGAGGGACATGAATGATTTTAAGGCAATGAATTCACCACCATTATCAGAGTATAAACTTTTAATTATAGTTCCAAATTGTTTCTCGACGAGATTTTTAAACTGAGGAAAAATGATAAAACCCCGGATTTTGTAGCCATTGGATAAAACCAAATGTATTTAGTGAAATGATCAACTAGAATAAGATAATAGCGAGAACCGTCAATTCCTGTATGGTGGATGGGTCCCCAGACATCAGCATAAATTAGTTCAAGAGGTGCGCGACTAAGAAGACTGGTGGAATAAAATGTTGCTGATGTGCTTTTTTGATTGAACATGAGTTACACAAACAAGAACGATGTTCTGTTTTCACAATGGGAAGGGAAATTTTTTTGACTAGATGTTGAACTATTCTATGAGATGGATGGCCAAGACGTTTGTGCCACCCATCAATAGAGGTTCGTTCATGCACATGGGCAGTTATTTTTGAAGAATAAAGCATCCTGGAATTCGGGAAGTATAGACGCCGTGTTCAGAGACTCCTCAAATATATTCGTCCCCGTGATTTTGTCCTTCACAATGAAATGAAACGGGTGAAATTCAACAATAACATTATTTTGTTTTGTAAAATGGTGAATAGAAATTAAATTTTTGGAAAGATTTGGAACACAAAGTGTATCATATAAGGTAAAGATGCGTTTGGGTGTAGGTAATTGTAAGGAGCCAGTGTGAGAAACAGATAAACCTGAACCATCACCGAGAACAACTTCATCAGTGTCATCATATTCAGAGTGAATTGATAATTTTGCAAGGTCACCCGTTATATGGTGAGATGCCGTGGAGTCCATGAGCCATGGTTTGTCTTTGCCCGAATGAGAAATGGTGCAGTTGGCAGTGAAGTCAGTGGAATGGAGCTGGGGACAGGACTTGGCAGTGTGTCCCATATTTTCACAAAGTTGACAGCGTGGAGTGTATCGCTTTTGACTATTATGTGAGTGCCCAGGTCCATGGCTGATGCGACGTCCATCACGTGAAGATCTTGTGGGTTGACGGGCTGGGCTTTGGCCTTGTGGACGTTGTGGCCCATATGAACGAAAGGGTTTCTGTGAGGCTTCATGTCGATATGAACCTTTGTCTTTCATGGTGGAGTTTGCCGTCATTACCATCTGTTGAGAGGCGGTTTCCAGACGCCTCAGGTACGATTCATGACCAACCAAGAGATCGTGCAGCTCTTCAAACACGAGGGACTTCTCGCGCGCACGGATCGATGTTGAAATTTCACGGAAGTCAGGACCTAAGCCGTTCAAGACGTAAAAGAGTTAGGTCATCATCAGAGATTGGATAGTCAATAATGGCAATTTCATCAACTAGGGTCTTGACTGCATGGAGATAGTCAGTGATTGATCTGTTATTGCGTCGAATTAAGGTAAGTTCCTCCTTTAATTGCATTGCCCGTGTGCATGATCGGCTGGCGTACAAGGTGTTGAGCTTTTGCCATGCTGCTTGTGAGGTTTTTACCGCAGCAATGAGTGGGGTGATGGACGAAGAGGTGGAGGCTAAAATAGCACTCAAAATGAGTTTTTCCTGTCGGATCCAGTGTGTCTTACGCAGTGCATCAGCTGTGGTGCCAGTATAGGTTGGGCAAATGGAAGTGCCTTTAACATAATCTAGTAAATCATATCCGATGAGAAAAGCTTCAAATTGGGCACGCCATTGAAGATAAGTGGAGGATGTTAATTTGTCATTGATGTGGTTGTTGATGTTGAGAGAGATGAGTTGCGGTTGTGGTTGGGTATTGATTGTAAAAGATGTATTTTGATCGGTGGAGGAGGATGACATAACTATAGGTTGGATCAGAGGTTTGTTAGAGGCCGGCTTTACTGATACCATATAAAGACAGAGACTATTGTATTTGGTGAATGTTTTTCCACACTTTATTGATGAAATATGAGTCTACTTATATACACAATTACATAAAGTTATATATGGTAGAGAATAAAGATTCTGCTGAAATATGCAGCAGTTACAGGGGAGAATATTATGGGATTGATTGTGCTTGATTTAGGGCTAGAGAAGTGTTATCCTTGATTCTTGCAATCTGCCTTAATAAAATCGATATTGTCTCAAACTCTTACAAAGATATTATACATGACTTGAACTTGAAACCTTAAAGACAAGGTCTCAAGCTCAAACCGTTGAGCCCCTTGAGGACACATTATATATCTGTACACATCAAACACTTTAAAATTTATGTTGCTTTAATTCTATGAAATTGATTTTAACTAAATTGAATCACATCGATTTTCAAATGAATTTCACACAATTAAAATAAATAATTTTATTTGATAAAATTGCCCATTTTTATTTCTCACATTATACTCTTCCTTCTTATTCTCTTCTTTTTTCTCTCTTAAGACTATATTGTTCTCTATTCTCCCTCAACACTGGAAACTCTTCCCTCTTCATATGGGCAGCATATGTAGAAGATTCAATTGCAACACCATTCTATCGTCGATTTCTTATCAATATTTGTCTATTCACATGAATATTATTGTTTTTAGTTATTTATTTATTTCGTTTTGTCACATGAATTAGGATTTTATGTTAGGCATTTGTTTTAGGGTTTATTGGTTTATTCTATATTTTTATGTGAAATTGACATCAACGAAAAATTGAATAATTGCCTGGGTTAAAAATGTATGGACACATCTCTCTTGTTTTCTCGTGATCCATTAAACTCGACATGCTCCTTACCAATCAACTCGGAAACTTTCAGTGGGTTCTCGTGTGGTCTCAAGCACGAATTATGTGCTCCATCAACCTCTGTCGACTCGATATGCTCCTTACCAATTAACTCGGCAACTTTCAGTGGGTTTTGTGTGGTCTCAAGCACGACTTATGTGCTCCATCAACTTCTGTCGACTCGACATGCTCCTTACCAATCAATTAGGCAACTTTCAGTGTGTTATCGTGTGGTCTCAAGCACGACTTATGTGCTCCATCAACCTCTGTC